>CAUYSK010107668.1:0-10463 GCA_963575035.1 Avahi laniger | reverse complement strand
GTGCCGTGGCGTCAGCCTAGCTCACAGCAACCTCAAACTCCTGGGCTCAAGCGATCCTCCTGCCTCAGCCTTCCGAGTAGCTGGGACTACAGGCATGCGCCACCATGCCCGGCTAATTTTTTTTTTTCTATATATATATTTTTAGTTGTCCAGATAATTTCTTTCTAGTTTTACTAGAGACGGGGGTCTCACTCTTGCTCAGGCTGGTCTCGAACTCCTGACCTTGAGTGATCCACCCGCCTCAGCCTCCCAGAGTGCTAGGATTACAGGTGTGAGCCACCGCGCCCAGCCTCCTTCAATATGATTTTATATTAGTGATTTTAAAGGATCTGATCTATAAAACTGAGGTTATGTCAATCAAATGTCAGCCAGGAAGGTTAATGAGCCACTCTTGCAGCCTAGAGAATAATGAATGTCCTCTTCAACTATTCAAGAGAAAGCACACGCATATTTAAGAGCAACTGAGAAGCATGAAGAATAGTTTGCCAGCTGTAACACAGCCTAAATATCAGTGTACATCAGACTAACACCAGAAAACTTACTAAAAGTCCTTTTTTTCTACTGTTTTACAGGATCATCCTCTTTATCTTTTTCCCTCCCTCTGTTGGTCTCTATCCAGGTATATTTTTATCCCTACAGCCTCTCACCCTCCCTATGATATTATTCAGATCTAACTGATTTTCTTTTTTTCTTTTTGAAACAGGGTCTCGCTATGTTGCCCAGGCTGGCCTTAGCTAGCACTACAGGTATCTGCCACCATGCCTAGCTCTAACTGATTTTCATGTTCTCAGCTCACCTCAGCTTCCAAATAAATTTACAAACTTGAACTGTATTCTATGTAGATATGTCACATATACTCAAATAGTATAGAGAATATAGCCTGGGGGAATAGGGATGGCCAGTGAATGGAAAAAAGGATTGACTTCATTTGTTCCCCACTCCTACAAGTAGAGATGTTTCCTGAACATCTACCACATGTTCTACATCTACTACATATTTGGTGAATTAGTGAATTAGTGAATTAATGCAAATGAAAACAACTGAGCGTGAAAGAGGAGGAGAGAAAGAGAAAGCTGAGAAGACAAAGCAAAGAGAAAGATGGGAAGGAGAGAAAAAAACTTTTTGTGAAAACAATTGTTTTTGTTAGAGTAAACAGGATTACAGTATTTTTAAAAATTGAGAGTTGGAAAAGCCATCGATATGTAGTATTAATTATCAGCACCAGTATTTAAAGTGTTATTATAAACACCTGAAAACATCTTTAAAATTTTCTCCTCATTCTTGGTATTCAAAGTGTGATCTCTGCCAGCACTCTCTACCAGACATAAAGATTCTAGGTCCTCACTTCAAACCTGAGTGACTTATACATGCTAAAGTTTAAAAAGCACTGTCCTACGCCACTCAGGTCCTTCCTGTGGTATTCAACCTGTGTTTTATTTAAATACAACAGTAAATGAGGCTTGAGAAATCTTTGATTAGAATGAAACCAATAATTGTAATGGGATTTGACCAGTACATATTTAAATTCAGGTGAAGTTATATTACAGAGTAATTTGGCCTAATGGGCATACCACAAAACTTAGAAATCAGTCATAAAAACATACGATTAAAGAAAACTGAGCAGTAGGTCAGTAACATTCTCAAGAACTCATTTTTGTTCCTTCATGCCTAGCACAGGGCTTGGAATGATTCATGTGGCCAATGTTTCTTGAATGAATAAAATAAATGAATTTTTAAAAATCAGAGATATTTAGGGCTGGAATAATCTTGGGATAATCTGGTCCAACAATCTCATTTTAAACATGAGCAAACTAGAAAATCTGAGATATGCAAAAACAAGAAAGCTAACAGAGCTAGAATATATTGGAACTCACATTTTAATTCCCTTTTTGTTCCTTTTATAGGAATATGTTAGGGGATTCTAACTATTATGATTGCTGGCTCTTACAAAATGTAGGGTAAAAAGGTGCTTAGAGCACCTAACAAGAGCAAATGAGCCTGGGCAAAGCTATTTTTCTAAGCCTAATATATTTTTGACAGGCCAATTAATTAATCAATTTAATCTGCCAAAAAATTAGGCTGGAGGATTCTCAGAAAAAGAGACACGAGCTGCATGAAAATGTTACAAACCAAGAGAGACTGCACATAACTAACTTAAATCTCCACAGGCTAATTTCCTGTTAAGTATGACCTCTTGGGATAAGTTTTCCTGCAGTGCTCATTACCAGATGACTTTTGGTTTTAAGAGAAGCCGAGGGCAAGTTGGAAATGCGATTCTTAACGTTGAAAAGAAACAAACTGCGGCTGTTTCCCATTTCTGCTTGTAATCAGAAAGCAACGCTTGCAGAGGAAACACATCAACCTCTGTAAGCAAAAATATAACGACTCAGTCACGTCCTCAAAACAAACCAATACACAAACTTCACAGCCGGATCCAGCTGTGCTGCCTAGGAGCCAGGAATTTATTCTAAGGCAGAGCAGATAGCTTAAAACGGCGAATGCAAGAGGAGTCAGATTTCAATCACAAAATGGGTGCGCCCTAAGTTTTTTCTCCCCCCAACTTTCAACTAGCAGAAGTCTTTGAAGGAGTCTTGGTGGATAAAAACCCTTTAAGATGATCGTCCCCGAGCTACGCCTGGGTGGGGTGGAGGGAGCTCGCGCGGCCGCAGCAGGCGCTGGCTCCGCGGGAGGGGAAGGGGCCGGTCCCGAACCTGGGCAGGCTGGGCCCCTGAGTGATTCATCGGCAGCTCCGGGTCTGCGCGCCTCGACCGGTGGGCGACGCCCAGCGCGCCCCACGGCCCCCGTCCGGGCTGCTTCGCCCCGAAGCATCCCTCAGAATCCTTCTGCTCCCCGAGAGGGGCCCTTGGGGAAGGAGACCGGAGCGGGGCGGCTGCAAGGCAGCAGCCTCTCCCTTTTCAACCACCATGGCCGGTGCGCCTCCCTGCCCGCGCCCGTAGACGGGACTTCCTGGAGAGCACCGGGCTGGGCTTACCTGACTGGCGCCCGCTCGGGCCGCCGACCTCTTCACAGACTCGTTGGAACTGCCGGCTGCAAGCCGAGGCTCGGTCCACAGCACCCACCCGTCAGCCTGCGTCGGCCTTTCAGGGAGCTACCCAGTCCCGCGCCAGCGACTCCCCTACTCGACCGCGCTGTCGGAGCTGCTGGCTCCTCCTCCGCCTCCAACGCGCGTGCGCACGCCCAGGCCGCGGGGCACCCCGGGAGTTGTAGTTCCAGCAAGGAGGGCACGGCTCGACACAAACGCTGGTCTTTCCTATGGGCAGAACCCAGCCTGAGACAAAGCTCGCTACTCGTGGAAATACCTACCCTTGATCCTCTGGAAGCTACAAATCGCACCTACAGGCTCTTTGGTATAGATTTGCTTTTTACTTTGACCTTTTGTAAAGAGGCACACATGGCTGGACTTGCATTGTACCCTTGGTTGCTAATGCGAGGACTTTGACATGGAGCTCCTTAAACTTGTCATGAAAAACTGATAGAAAAGTAAACGAACAAAAGCTAAGGCTCAAGAGGGACATAAGTCAGGCGAATGTCATCTCGAAGGTGTGGTGACACTAGTAAGTAGTTTTCTTAGGTATGCAGCCAGGGATGATGTTAGAACTATCGTCCCCATCTTCCCCAGCAGTTTCTGCCCTATTGGGGCTTCAAGCTTCACACAGGCTGTGGGGCTGGGCTGATGTAAGTGGGAGAAAAAACAGAAGTGGCCGCACAAAGGAGGGGACTGGAGCAAATGCGTAGTTTGGAGAGGAAGACCAAGAGCGCGGGAATATCTCAGAGGACTGTTTGACAGTGGCCTAGGTAACGGCTGACTTTTGAACAGGACTCTGAGAAGAGGGAACAGCAACGTCCTTCCATTCAGTCACTCACTGGTAATTTTCCTGGCCTGCCCTTCAGGAGTAGACCATCCGCAGGAGTAATGCTCAGCTCTGATACACCTTTCAAAAATGCTGCCAAGGAAGTGAACTGTCGTGCCTGCTTGAAGTACATTCCAGTATGGGAGCCGCCTAATGGTTAAACCTCTCCTGGCATCTACTTCTTCACCTCGGAGCAGGCAGCACCCTAGTAAAGTAAACACCCTGGAATTTAATTCAACTGGCACCCACGAATTCCAGTAATGAAGATCGCTGATAATTTGGGTTTTTAAGGGGGAAAAAACCTTCTAAATTGCAAATTCTCTTAGAAGACAGTCAACATTCAATCTTGTGGTCATTGCATCTTATTTTCTATTGCATCTTTGTGTGAAGCAATTTCTCAAATGTTCTTAGAGTTAAAAGCAATTTTATCTTCAAGATAAATTTCTCAGGGCAATTTCCGACAGAATTCAGGTTCAACTAATATTTACTGCATCACATGCATAATCCATAATCATAATACATACCGAGCACTGTGCCAGGATTTCATTTATTATATCTCATCCAATCCTCAGAATAACCCTATAAAGAGTAATTTAGTGTCCTCCATTTCTACCGAGGAAAAATCTAAGACTCAGGAAAGTTAAGTAACTTGCACAAAGTCGCACAGCCAGTAATTGGAGATCCAGAAATGAGGCACAAGTATCCTGACTCAAATTTGAAGATACTTTCCACTGCTGATCAGACTGATGTGTCTCTTGAATACCATCGAATTCATTAAAATAAGAGAATCCATGACCATGTCCAAGATATAAAAAAAATTCTTTTTTTATCTGAATTTTGAGTATTAAGTTAATCTTTTTTTTTGTTTCTGTGTTTTGTTTTTCTTTCAGTAAATCTTAAATTTAAAGCAGTTGGAGGTTAAATGTTCTCAAAGCAATGTAAACTAGTTATAAAACGTCTTATCAAAGATATCAGCAGCTCTTTTGAGTCATCAGTTATACTGTACACAAAGGGTATAACACATTTGTGTCTCATATCTAGTATCAAAGCCATCTTCATATATTCCTTTTATAAGAAAATTGATAAGTACGCTCCATGAATCTCAGGCTCAATTTCTTTTTTTAAGCATGTTTTTACTGGCTATATATGGTATATACACTGAATTTCCCAAGACTTGAGATAAATATGGATCAAAGACCTATGCAAATAAAAATTACAAACACACTCATAGATTACAAGAGATATGAGGTGATAGTTTACGAATACGGATTTACCCTTCCATAACTTCATTTCAAATAACTGATCCTAAAAATGTCTCCTAGCTTAAAGTCCAGGCAAAAATCCAACTTTAAAATCTCATTCTTGGGCCAGGCACGGTGGCTCAGGCCTGTAATCCTAGCACTCTGGGAGGCTGAGGTGGAAGGATCACTTGAGGTCAGGAGTTCGAGATCAGCTTGAGCAAGAGTGAGGCCCCGTCTCTACTACAAATTAGCCCAGCGTGGTGTTGTGTCCCTGTAATCCCAGCTATTAAGGAGGCTGAGGCAGGAGAATTGCTTGAGCCCAGGAGTTGAGGTTGCTGTGAGCTAGGCTGACGCCACGGCACTCTAGCCCAGATGACAGAGTGAGAGTCGGTCTCAAAAAAAAAAAAAAAAAGATCTCATTCCCAACCATTGAAAAGTAGAGCCTCTGGAATAAAAAAACTTCTCTACCAGTCTGGAGGAGCTGGTACTCTGGATGGATGAGATGAATGTTCGGATTACTTTAATAGTTCTATATATCCTATAAATATGGTATCCTACTTATTCTGGCTTATCAGCAAGCCAGAATAAACAATTTTGTGAATTCCTGCTACACCTCTGGGACATCACTCCTGGGGAAACTGACAAAATGGAGTTCCTAAACAAGTAAAGCAGAGGACCATGGCCATGCAGACATGGTTTACTTTAAGAAGGACTTTCCTCTGCAGTATGGCTTCTTTTTCTTTGTTCTTTAGTTAATATCAGACTGATTTAATCTACGGCACTCATTTCCCCTGACCTTCTAATATGGAGTGTTAGGCATACCTTAAATGTATTTTCTCTTTTAGCTATTCATTTTAAGTTTTTCCTAACAAACATGCATCCTATTTTAGTTCCTTTCTCTAAAATAGTGCAATTTGGTGATGGATTTTTTCCTTTCTTCAGACAAATGTTATCATATTGTAATCATAAGCCTTACAAATATGAATCTCCTAAATCCATGTACATTAAATACCACATATGGGGCCAGATGTGTTAAGAATAATATCCTACTGTTGGATAAAGCTGTAAGAACTAGAACCTTCCTCTGTGCTTCCACTGCCTTGCTACAATCTATTCTCTGTATCAACAGCCGGAATGATCTTTTAAAAAGAAATCAGATCATGTCATCTTCCTGCTCCCAGCTACTCATGGCTTCCATCACATTTACAATAAAATCCAAAGTTACTGCCTCTGCAAGTCCTTACATGATTGTTTTATTTCCTACCACACACTCTCCCTCTCTTACTCTGCTCAAGTCACACTGGTCTCCCTGAGGGTTTCTCAATCCTGCCTATTATATCCCCACTTTAAGTTCTTTGCATGACACAGGAGAATGCTTTTCCTCCCAGATACTCCCAGCTCATACCTTCATTTTACTGAAGGTTCTGTTCAAATGTCACCTCTGAAAGGCCTTCTCTGATCACCTTACCTTGTCGTTCTCACCTTTCCTTACTTTACTTGTCTTCACAGCACTTGTTACTACCTAACATCATATTGCTTGTTCGGTGAGCGCTTTGCTTTTACGCTTCCATCTTTAGAATCTACAATACTGCCAGACACACAGTAGCTATTCAAGAAATATTTGTAAATAAATAAATGTTGGATGCTTCCCTCCCTCTCCTGCTCTCATCTTGGGACACAGAACCAGAGGGTTCACCTGTAAATACCAACCAGTGACCTGATACAGATGTAAACACCAGTTGTGAGACGGTTGACTACCCAGGAGAATAAGATCCTGGGAAATTCCTCCTGAAATGGAGACAGAGGTCTCTTTTTAAAAAGACTATACTTTATGGGTTGCCATTATTAGTTTATAGTCAGAAAACACAATTCTTGGAGAGAAAAAAAAAGAGGAAAATCATGAAAACTGTATTTACATAAATAAAGGAAAAGGTAAGTCCATTAAATACTCGTGGGAGATTGAAATATTGTTCCCAAATATTTGCTGTCTTTTAGAGGACTAGACAGCCTTACTTACTGCTGTGTGACTTATAGTGCTACCCTGTAGGCATTTTCAGGCTTGGCTATGATCTAGTGATTGAGTTTTTCCTTCTTTCCCCAGAAAAATGTCAAATTGTAATCACAAAGCTTGGAAACATGAGTCTTGCTTTGGTGCATGAAATACAAGTGAAGGTGACAGTACAAGAGTTCTGAGTGGAAGCTTTAAGAGTCAGTCATTGCTATTCTCCACTAGTGCGCTTGTTCTTTCCTTCCACCAAGAGAAAGGCATGTCTTAAATAGAGGCTGGCCCTCCTGCCTGGATCAGCGAATAAGAAATTACATGGGTCAGAGCCTCAGCCAAACACGGGAGGCTGACATAAAGTAACGTGAGCAAGGAGTAAATTGAGATTTAGGTTTGTTTGTTACTGTAGACTTACGTGCGAAAGCTGACTGCTACAGTGCCTAATCAAAGAAAGGTGATGCTCTGAAATAGAAGGCATGGCACCCCACAACCCCCTGCATTTAATCCCACTTCAAGTAATGGAAAGCAGCTCAAGTTCGACCTACTAAAAAGAACAAATTGGAGAACTTTAAGTAAAATATTTGAATAAGGGACAGCGTATGTGTCCTGTTAGTTTTCAGGGTTTGGTTAGAGTGAAAGTGATTGATGAAAATGACACTCCAACTCTACCTAATGTATTCAAAGCCCTAATTACTGTTATCTTTAAACTTCCAGCCAAAGTAACTCATAAAGCATGTCACACTGAATCATCATATGCAAATTAATGCCAGCAGCAATTTTCTTGTTATCAAAAGGTTCCTTTAGGAAATAGTTTCTTTGGTATATGTAAGCATTTAAAAAAACAACAACAACATGTAATTTTATAGGAGAACTGAGAAAACTTAAGCTAAGCCAAACTTGAAACTAAAAGGTGAGGATTTCATTTCTCATTCCAGGAGTCTGGAGTTGGTTAAAGCAGTAGGAGGTTGGTTAAAGCAGTTTGTCTGAGAAGACAAACACCATGCCTGGGTGCATACAGTTTTATTGAAAGGATTCAAGCAAACTCTTCTGCTTGAAATGCCCTTCTCTGTCACCTCATCTCTGCCTGTTAGAAGCCTCCTCACGTTTCACTGTCCATCTCAAATGCCTGTTCTTCACTCAGACTTCACTAATGCCAGCTGAAAGTAATTTTGCCTTCCCCAGTATTTTCGTACCCCATTACGCCTCCACTAGAGGTGCGCCGAATACACGTTTCAGCCAAATGCTACAGCGCCAAAAATTAAAATCACTCTTCAGCTGAAGCCAAGGTTGATAACAAACATCACTATCATACAATTAATTTCTGGATACACAAATAATCCTACAATCTATTATCTCAAAGTTTTAATTATTATTTAGTATTATTAAAAATGTTAGTGCTAAAATTGTTAAATTTACCATTCAGCATAGGAACAATAATTTCCCAGTGCTGTCAGCTGTTAGACTCTCCCATAGTCACTACAGAGTCAAATTTCAGCTGAGGCGAGTGAATGAATATGACCCAGGTCCTAAATGGAATTAAGTAAGAATTAAATTCGGGTTTTTAAATGATAAATATTAGATACACCAAACATTTCTATAAAGATCAGAGTTATGATATGATGTAACCTCTACTTATCCTTCCTTGTATTATTTAAATTTTGTAAACAATTAGCCAAAAAGGATATACTATTCTAAGTTATCTCGCTAATACATTCCCTCTTTATATTTGTAGTAATTGTCAATCTATTTCCCTATTTATCTACTTGAAAGTTCTTAACAATTGTTTCCTTTTGTCTTTCACTAAATATTTGATACATAATAATTGTACATATGTATGGGGCACATGCACACAATGTATAATGATCAAATCAGGGTAACTGGGATATCCATCACCTCAAACATTTATCTTTTCTTTGTGTTGAGCACATTCCAAATCTTCTCCTCTAGCTATTTTGAAATATACAATAAATTATTTATAACTATAGTCACCCTACTGTGCTATGAAACACTAGTACTTATTCCTTCTAACTGTATTTTTGTAACCCCATTAATCAACCTCTCCTCATCCCCCCTTAATAATAAATTGTCTTAATTGATTTTGAACATAAAATAAAATCTTTCACAATCAGCAATTATTATAGCATTTTACTCATCCAATAATTACTACATATTTATACTTTGATAGAATTTCAACAGACAAGTTAGATAGTGTTCACTCAGGTTACATCTAGAATCCTTGCTGGTATCTGAAAATGAATATTCTATAATAATAATAATAATAATAATTCTTCATATCAGTGACACTGTTGACTGATAAGGTAGTGAATAACCTTTATGAACATATATACGCCAACCATACCAAGGTCCAAAGACGATGGAAGTGATATTGAAGCAGGCATTCTGAAAGCAAAGACCTGAAGGCCAGGCCAAGTAACAAAAGTTTTGGCCAAATACCAAGATACTTTGTCAAACGTCACCTAAGATAGAATTTTAGACAGGTACATTGCATTTCTTATTCACATTAAGCTTTTAATCAACTAAAATGCCAAAATTTTTGTCCACAAAGATGGTGGTTAAGTTATATTTTCCCTATCCCATCTTTTTTTAGTTGATTGGTTGGATTAAAAGTAGAAAATTGTACTATTACTTATTAAACTGTATCTGATCAGACACAGTCTTATACATTAGCCTATCCAGATATTTTTAACCTGTCAAAGAATTCCTTGTCCCTCCCAGTGCTCATCAGCTGAAGTCTCAGTTAGTATTCTGTTAGTATTACATACAAATAACTGATAAACTGCTAACCAAGACATGTCAAGGAAAGATCCCCATGGTGGCTATTAAGCACATCCTAGTTGAAATTATTCCATTCATTATAATAAGGAGTGAAAAAGACTCTGTTTGAACCAGTCACTTAGCTGTTAATAGTTAGCCGCACTGTTACGTAGCCCACATTTCTCAAGAATGTCATGAGACTTCGTTAAATGTTTTGTGGAACACCAAATACAGTGTATTCTTTTGATCTTACTCTCAAGATTTCCTATCATTTTTTTCTGTGTGAGTCTGTGCTGGCTTTTCGAGATCGCTGCTTCACTTCCAAGTGCTTACAAACCATTGAAGTGGATAATATACTTTTTTTTTTTTTTTTTTTTGAGACAGAGTCTCACTCTCTTGCCTGGGCTAGAGTGCCATGGCATCATCCTAGCCCACAGCAACTTCAAACTCCTGGGCTCAAGGGATCCTACTGCCTCAGCCTCCTGAGTAGCTGGGACTACAGGCATGTGCCATCATGCCCAGCTAATTTTTTCTACATATTTTTAGTTGTCCAATTAATTTCTTTCTAATTTT
>CAUYSK010107666.1:0-51890 GCA_963575035.1 Avahi laniger | reverse complement strand
TACCAAGTTCTGTAGTGATAAAACTCTGTCAGTGGTGCTTGCTGAGTTGGGAGAAGAGGCACTACATTAGGAAAATTTTAGAACGATGAAAAAGTTCTATTTAGGTGTATTAAAATTTTAAAAATTAAAAAAATTAAAAATTCCTAGCTCTCTGGGAGGCCAAGGCGGGCGGATTGTTTGAGCTCAAGAGTTTGAAACCAGCCTGAGCAAGAGTGAGACCCCGTCTCTACTAAAATTAGAAAGAAATTAATTGGACAACTAAAAATATATATAGAAAAAATTAGCCGGGCATGGTGGTGCATGTCTCCAGTCCCAGCTACTCGGGAGGCTGAGGCAGTAGGATCGCTTGAGCCTAGGAGTTTGAGGTTGCTGTGAGCTAGGCTGATGCCACAGCACTCTAGCCCAGGCAACAGAGTGAGACTTTGTCTCAAAAAAAAAAAAAAAAAAAAATTAAAAATTTATTTTCTCAGTCACACAGACCATATTTCAAATGCTCAACAGCAACATGTAGCCAGTGGCTACCATATTGGATAACACAGAATAGAACATTTTTATCATCACTATTTCACCGGGCGGCAATTTTCTATGTCTTCATTTTACTGGATCTCATTTGTTACAACTCATTAAACCACATACCAGGAAGTGAATATTTTAAGACATATAAATTATACTATAATGAAGTTGACTACAAAATTGTTATTGAGAGAAAAGGCTGCCCACGATAGAGTGTTCTAGGAGAATGACTCTGAAGGTAAATGACTCTGATGGTAAAGAAAGGACATTTTAGAGAAGTAGGGAGATTTTTAGATGAGGCAGGGAGGTTTGATACAGGGCATCTTGCTGCACAAAGCAGACAGAATAGAATTGCATTAATTGAACAGAAGTGAATTGACAAGAAAATGTGTGAGATCTCTAGGGAACATGCCCACACAGGGGGAAAGTGAGTCCTGGAGGAGAGATATTAGACATAAAGATTCTGGAAGATGTCTGGAGGAAAAGTGACTCATTAAGCCAACATCCAGATGACTTGAGAAACAATTTCACTGGGGCCAGCAGAGAAAACTGAGTGCCCCCAGGGTTAGGCAAAAAGTCATAAATACAACCAGCGCCTGAAACCTGGAATGAAAACCCATATAGAAGCTGATCTGTTTGTCCAGCCAGTTTAATAGTACAGGCCTGGTTTCCTGGAAACAAAGGAATTCTTTATCGGGTTGGTATTTCATAGAATAGTTTTGATCTCAAAAACAGATGTCTGAGCATGCATTGTTTGGAAGAGGTTGCAACCAAACAATGGATCCAGAGAAACATGTAAGTGAAAGGTGGGTGTGCCACCTCCGAAGTGGTCAGCATTCCACAACAAGAGAGAAGGAAACCTACAAGACCTTCTGTGGTTTTCATGGAAAGCTTGCTGATACTATTAGAGGAACACAGGCTGGCAGGTGGATGGCGTCACAATAAGGACCAAGAGAAATAAATCAGACCCTACTCCCTACAGAGAACTTTGGGGAAGGAACATTAAGAAAATGAATACCAGCATCCTTTTCTTGAATACCCTTAGACCCTTGGATCCTCTGCCTGGTTAACAGGCATTCAAGTAGATACACTATCAAAGTCACCCAAAGGAAGACTAACATATTTATTAATAATAATGTAAAAAGTCTTTTAAAACGTGTATGTGCTTTTACCACATGCACATTTCTATTGCCTTGAAGTGAAAACACACATCTAGTCACCACCTGGTGTCTGGGAGGCCTACACCTAACTACCAAGCAAGGACAGGTGCTTTTACCTCTGGAGTGTTTTTGGTCTGTTCCTTCTCCTTCAGTTGTCACAGCCCTTGCTCTGACTCATCATTTCTGAGACGGATTATTGCAGCAGCCTCCTAGCTGACCTTCTTACCTCCAGTCCCACCTTCTGATATACACTGTCCAGGTGCATCGAAGGACAATTCCGACCATGCTTTTCAAAGCTTTCCCCACTCTGACACTCAGTAGTGCCTCAATATAACACATAGCGTGCTGGTTCGTGCCTTCTGTTTCCACTGCTTCTGCATAGAACACCCTTCCTATGTCTCACCACGTGGTTAATGTTCCCTCATCTGTTACACCTGCACCAAGGTGTCATTTCCAGCAAAAGCCTTCCCTGAACCACGAGGTCTCCTGAGATCCCTTTCTCTTCCCTCTCGTAGCTGAACTTATCACATTATTGACATTATCTGTTCTGGTCTCCTCTATATTCCTTCAGGAAAGATGGATTTTATTCATTTTGTAATGCCTAGCACGTGAACTGTTGATCTAAACATAATAAGAAAATCTAAAAATATAACAATGTCAAAATCATACAGTTGGCCCTTGGTATCCACAAGGGAGGTTCCAGGACCCCCTGGGGATATTCAAATCCTTGGGTGTGCAAGTCCCTCGTATAACCTATGCACAACCTCCCATATACTTTAAGTCACCTCTAGGTTATTTATAATAACCTAAAACAATGTAAATATCTTAATGTAATACCTAAAAGCTATGTAAATAGTTGTTATGCTACATTGTTTAGGGAATAACAACAAGAAAAAAGTTTGTATATGTTCAGATGCAACCATTATTTTTTCCCCACAGAAAGAAAAAAAAGAAAGAAAAATAATGAAAGAAAAAAAAGAAAAAAAGAAAGGAAAAAAGAAATTTTCAGAGAACTTAAAAGACTTAATAAAAATGTTAGACTTGTATTTACAATATTTATAAGCTATATCACAAGAAAATAATTCTCATCTAAGTGTTTAAAAATAAAATGCAAGTTTTAGATTGAAATAAAAATTCCAAATTTTATGATCTCAAAAGGGTTAATGTGAGACTCTGTGTTCTTAAATAAAGTTTAACGTTTTGGAAACATTTATGAATGTCCCATGAGCTCTAAAAATCTCCCATCCATTGAAAAGAGATGAATTTAATGGAAGAAGTACTGGGTCAGGAGTTTGGAAACCTCATTTCAGCCCCACCTTAGCTTGAAATGTGAACTTGGACGTAGCACATAACTCATTCTTCTCGTCTGTACTATGAACAGTGACTTTTAAAGGATCTCAATGGCCCTTCTCCAACTCTAACAGTCTATAACTGTACAAAGACACGGGCCCCGTACGCTAGCATGACCATGGGTTCTGTGTCAGTGGACCTGGCCCTACTCCTGCATCTGCTAGAAAACTTGCATACATAAGGTACACTTGGCCTCCGGGGTTGGCAGAAAATCTCCATGCACCCCATTTCTTAAGCCCCTGAGCTCCACATTCCTTTCAGGGTTCATCTCACTTTGCTAAAACAAGGCAGGACTAAAGACAAGGGAATGTCAGAAGCAGAAAGAATCTGCATCCCTCTTGGCCTGCACCATGCAGGAAGAAACAGTTCCTTCTGCCTACCTAAGCCTGCCTTCTGGTTTCTGAGTTTGGGTCCAAAGATCTACATATTTTTCTTTTTTAAGAAGACAGACACCTAGAATGAACTCCTACCTTCAGGTAAGTCCACACTACCCTAGGGATGTAGATTTCAATAACAATATCAAAGCACAATAACTCTGGTGTTGATTTGTGAAAGTCATTTTGTTACATCTAACCTCTCTGGGCTTTGCTTTTCTTTTCTCTACACATTCTACAGTATATCTTCTAAAAGCTGTTAATTTGCTTTCCCATCAGGATTCAATCTCAATTGTAATCAATGGGTCAATAACCTCTCACTGAATAACAAAAACCTAACATCTTACACGAATGATCTCCAACTAACACAACCGCCTCGACGCCATTAAGCAAAATGTCCTACTGCCTGCTCTGGATGGTGGGCAGAAACAAATGGAGCCTCTCACACCAGAGCAGCTCCGTTCATATGCAGCAGGGAAGACCGGAAGAGTAGTCTGGGACAGTGACGCAAGTAGGTTGATTACTTCTTTCTGAGTACCACAGAGGCATATTTTATCACCGAATTTATTAAATGTCCATGTGAGACTACTTAAAAACAGAACGAAATGCTCTACAAATTACTCGTACTATTCACCAACTTTTTACTGTGCAAACACCATGTTTAAGACACTGACCCATGCTGAGAACCTGGAACACGGAAAGCGTCTGCCCTTAGGAACTTAGTCTAGCTGAAGAAAGAAAGAGCTTTATGAATATGCATCAGGAGAGAGACAATAACTCCAGCCTATTGCCAAAGTCTTTCCTCTTCAAAGAGTGTAGCTGCTACAGATATTGACATAGGTACTAATCAGCTTGTATGAAAACAACAAGATCCCATCCAGAACACAGAAAGTCAATGTTCCATACAGCAGGTAAATATGAAGAAAATGTTTCCAGGACAGTATTGTGCCTTGTATTAGTCTAGGTCAAAATGAACCATTATCTGGATCTGACATCCTTTTGTCCTCTAAATGAGCAGCATTAACACAGAAGACACATTCCGAGGTATAAACGAAACCATAGCAAGCCTTAGTAATGCATCGGGCCATCTCCAGGCTTGGCAGGGAGAAGAGGGGATCTCTTTCCCAAAAGGGAATAAAAGGTTACAGTTTAGTGGTTCTTCCAAAAGTTAATCATAGAATTAATATATGACTCAGATTGCATTCCTAGATACATATACTCAAAACAAGTGAAAACAGGGATTCAAACAAATATCTGTATGTGAAATATTCATAGCAGCATTATACCCAATAGTCAAAAGGTGGAAGTAAACCAAATGTCTATCAACAGATGAATGGATAAACAAAACATAGTATACACATACAGTGGAATACTATTCAGTCATAAAAGGGATGAAATTCTGATATGTGCTACAACATGGATGAACCTTGCAACATTATGTTAAGTGAAGTAAGCCAGACACAAAAAGACAAACAATGTATAATTACCCTTATTTGGAATATCTAGAACAGGCAATTTCAGAAAGAAAGATAAAGGTTACGAGGATCTGGTGGGAGAGAGGAATGGGGAGTTATTGCTTAATGGGTACAGATTTTTTGCTTGGAGCAATGAAAGGGTTTTGGAGATAGATAGTGGGGATGGTTATACAACATCTGAATATAATTAAAGCCAGTGAACCGGCAAATTTTATGTTATATATATTTTACTACAATAAAAAAAAGTAGGGAGAAAAAAGAAAAGTCTTCTCAAATAAATATGGGAGAGGGAAGGGAAGGCTGCAGCCTCTTAGCACTCCATGCAAACTACAGTGACGCTGATGAGAGTGAGGAGGGGCAGCTGAGCCACTTACCAGCCTGTGAGACTGAAGCAGTCTGGTCTTGACTTCTCAAAGGGAAATCAGATGGGGGGCAATGAGCGGAGGGTGCACTTCTGCTCCTGGCAGGTGCTAGACAGAAAGTGCATGGTCTTTCTCCCCAGTGGGTCCCCTCCCATTCTCACCCTGAAGAACGAGCTAAGTGACACCCTAGATCTTATTTTGAGGAGACAGGCACTCAAGGGACGTGCTGACCAGGCACAAGTAACCCCACTAGATCTTTTAAAATATATCGTTAAAATCCAGGCCGGGCTTGGTGGCTCACACCTGCAATCCTGGCACCCTGAGAGGCTTTGGTGGGAGAATCGCTTGAAGCCAGGAGTTTGAGACCAGTCTGAGCAAGAGTGAGGCCCTCGTCGCTACAAAAAAAATAGAAAAATCAGATGAGCATGGTGGTGGTGCACCTTTAGTTACAGCTACGTGGAAGACTAAGGCAGAAAGATCACTTGAGCCCAGGAGTTTGAGGTTGTAGTGAGCTATGACGATGCCACTGAACTCTAACTTGGACAACAGATTAATACTCTGTCTCAAAAAAAAAAAAAAAAAATTATACACACACACACACACACACACACACACACACACACGTATAGTTAAAATCCAACTGCATTCTTATATTGTAAACATAGCACTAGTAGCTTCATTCTAAATTGGTCATTACCATGTAATCAAGTTGTATCAGTCAGGTCGATATTTGAAACCCACAGGCTTTGATTCATTTGGGGGACACTCTGGTGACCAAAAGGAGAAAGGTTCTTGAAATGCAGCTTTTGTTTGGAGGGTCCAGACCCCAAAATTAAAACTAGATGGTATAAAGTATAGAAGGGCTTAGACAAAAGTTCAAATCAGATATTACCCAGCAGGAGTTTGAAAATGGGTTGCGTTTTGGTGGTGAAGAAGTCTATTTTCAGACTCTGATCTATGGTTGGAGTAGTTTTTAAATGCTAACTTTGTTTTGCCTTTAAAATTTGAATAACTTCCACCAAAATCTCCCCCCCCCCAAATTTCTACCATTAATTACCCTTGGCTATGATTTAGAATCACAGAATGCTGGCTCCTAAAAAGCCGTAAGGAACAAACGTTCATTCATGCATTCTTCCCTTCACTTATTCATTCATACAACTGCCAACAAATACCTGCTGAGCATCTTCTATGTGCAAAATTATTCCACTTTCACATGTGATTAGCCATGGAAATTTTAATTGACGAAGACTGCTCTAAACTTTGAGTGATTTGCCAAGAGATCCAGACTCTCTGTTGCTATCCAAGGTCATTGAAATAATCATAACTATCTGCCCAAAATATTAAAATCTATGCATCTAGGGATCAGGGGTAAAACATCTTTTTATAAGATTCTTATCTTTTGGATTTCAGTTCTATTGGATTCAGCAACACATTATTTTATTCATTTCTAGGTCACAAAGCTTGAGCGATACATTTTCCTTTTGCATTTCATTAATTCTTTGCATTAAGATAGCCTATTTCTTTTTTTCCCCTCCTAAGCTGTAATGACTTGTGTGCAGCTGTTGCAATAAGGGAAATTTTAAAGATGCAGATAAGCAGAAGGTAGACGGTACAAACTAATAAAGGGAGCTTTGCCAAATATTAAAAAAAATGCTCCTAGTCAAATAATCATACTAACAGAATAAAAAGCTCATGCAGGGGGGATTTTCAGTGGCTTTAAAACCTGAAAATGTTGCTTCGCCTTTTATACATCTGAAAAAATAGAGCATGTGTTATCAAAATCAGAATATATGCTCTCCAGGGCATTCCACAATGAGGCACCATTGACAGTTGGGGAAGGAAGGTTCTTTATTGTGCAGGACAGTTCGTGTATGGAAGGGTGAAGGATCATTACCATCCCTACCTCCACCCATGGATGACAATGGAGTACCTGTAGTCACTGTGATACCTCCAACCCCCAAGGAAGTAGTATTAGTCCATATGAAAACCAATCTAGTGAAATTCTCCCATGTGTATATCCTAAATATATTTTTAGGGCAAAAAAAAAAAGCCAAAGAAGATAATTGCTTCCAAAACACTTGCTTGTGGTCTATTTCCATCTCAAATATCGGCACGTGACCTTCCTTTATGACTGAAAAAATTGATTTAAAAAAAAGAAAATAATATCCATAGTTCCCTCTGAGTGAAAAAAGCTCAATACAAGGTGGGGTAGGGCAGTATGGAATTCCTATTCTGCGTTAGTTATTCTCAATCTTTTTGTTTTCATAGCACACTCTAGTATTTTATTACCAGAACTTTTAGTAATCAAACTACAGCAAAATACTAGCTCAGAGCATTTACAATAGTGTCTGTGGCTGTCACTCCTCACGGGGATACTCTTCAGGCCAGAATCTCTGAGGACGACTACGTTGACTGTATCTCTTATATGTCAATACAACGAAGTTCTTGTACATCCCAATAAAAATACTCTATCTTCACCAATGGCTTCATGTTGTCAAATGTTTTATCTCTTAACTAAAAACAAGTTGGTCCCCATTCTCCCCTGTATTCACAACCCACTGAGTCAGTGAAGATGCCACTGGACAGGCATGCTGATAATGGCATGAAGACCCCAAATATTACACACTGACCCGAATTTGGCAGTATCTCTGTGAAAGGATTACAGTATCCTAGAGTACTATAGCACATTGGTTGCCAACAACTCTCCAACCATCCTTCCATAAAAATTACCTCTAATGGTGGTTTTAATGAAAAATAAAGGTAATTTCAAGGTTCATGTAAGTGTATTAATATTGGCAAGTACATATTTTCTCCTTGGGCATTCTGGATTTTGTCTAGGAATTTTATATTGAGACTCTGTACTAGACTGTCAGCCTGAGGAAGAAGAGGAAGAGGAGGAGGAGGAGGAGAAGGAAAAATGAGTGTTAGACTAAGAACAAAGCTTGGAGACTATCTAGAGAAGCAAAAATACTTGAAAATGCTTGAAGGCAAATGCTTACCAACATTTAACTTTCTTCCTCTTCAGTTTTGATTTATATTTTCACCTTTTTAGCCCAGCACATTTTCCAATCCTCCTCCTTGGTCTCCCTTTGCTTCCTGCTTCCAGTTTGATCAATAAAACTCCTTTTGTATGGTTGATGCTTTTTATCATAAACCTAATTATTCTCTTTCCCACCTCTAGGCTTTAGCAGAAATCTATATTCCACCCCCCTTGCTTCTGTAGCTGTTGTGTCCCTATATTTGGCTGCTACCTCAAGTTGTGATATTACCATCTCCCACTCTCCATAATTTAGGGACCTATACAAAGCCTCCTGTGTTCTCTTTCTCGTCTCATAACTGCATATCTTATTATGACAACTAACTAAAAGCCAGGACATTGTCTCCTGATTTCTTTAATCCCAATAATTGAGATTTAGCTCATGGGCAGACACACAATGGGTCATTCAGCAAACCCTTGTTCGAAGTTTTGTTGAATCATCCAGATGATCAAATTTGTCCCTGTAGTTCCACAGGGATGTTGAAGATAAATGTGCTAATATGTAAGAAGTGCTTTTAGCTCTTATAAGAAAGAAACTCTATCAATCCAAGAGATTATTATTTCAGCTGAAGGGCCATCAAGCATCTTCCCACAATTACTTATTTATAGCTTTAGAAGCTTTTAGGAAAGCAAAAATCAGCATCTTCAATTAGGCCACCCAAGTTCCAAAATTATGAAGTAGCCAATATGTAAAGAACAGCTGATGGGAATAGCTCCTATGAAAAACTGTAGGCAGTGTATAACCATATTAAGGAAGAGGCTAAAATTTAAGCAAAATCGTAATGACTGATTCCCAGTGAGACTCCATTGTAGTGAACTGGGAGCCTTGGTTTTCTCTTCTATAAAAATGAGAGCATCAAACTGATGCTCTGAATTCCCTTCCTGCTCTAACAATTCCATGCTACCAGGCTGGCAAAATTATAAGTGATAAAGAATGCATTATCACATGGAAAACTAACTGAGCATTTGATGAAGATCATGAAGAAAATAATTCATAGACTTTATACCTAACATTCCAATTCAGGTAACCAAGTCAACAAAATGCTACATGGAAATCAAATAAGCAATCAGAGAATATCCAAAAAGATAGCAGTAAACATTTCTTCCTAGTACAAATTACTGAAATAGACACACACACACGCACACATATCCAGCTCTGACCTGCACACATATGGCCATCTGTGTCTGTACCGGGGAAGCACCCTGAAAAACGATGCGTTGTGCTTATAGAATCTAACCACATTTCAAAGGAAGGCCAAGCACGGAATCCAGGAATGGCTCTACACTCTCAGCATTTGACAGAACTGGTCTTCTCATGCTCGATCATGTTTCAGAGAGCCTCATTGTTTGAATTTCATTTTTCAATATTCTTGTTTAACTTTGGGATGGCCCGAACAGCTTTTTGAGGGACTCTATAAACAGCTATGAAGAGTTCACTGGCTAGGCTCACTGCACGAAAATACAATTTAATTAACCTTTCAGAATTGAGTATTAGAAGAAATGGAGTACTAAAAGGTGCAGAGAGAGAGAGAGAGAGAGACACAGGCAGATAGACAGACACATCCCAACTCAGATCTGTATGTGTATGGTTATCTGGTGGGAAAGTCCTGGGCAGTTCCCACTCAAAATAAAGGAAAGTGAGCTCTCCTGATGAGCTCTCCCCACCTCTGCCTCCACCTACCCACCTCTGTCTGTGGAAAATTGTCTTTCATGAAACCGGACCCTGTTGTCAAAAAGTTGGGGACCCACTGGCATAAAATACACACAATCAACTTGGGGATAATGAGAGAAAAATCATGACCTCTTATTTCTCCATTTCCCAGAAGAATCAGTTTTACTGAGTTTCAAAAACATCTTTCATAATACAAATAAGTTTGAAATCAAAAGGACTTGAATTTGAATTCTAATTCTACTATCCACTAGCTGAGTGACCCCAGGCTAAAGGACCTTAACCTCTCTGAGACTTACTTTCTTCATCCATAAATGCAGGGGAAGAAATGTGTGCCTTCTAAGTTTGTGTTGAGGATTATGTTAATGCGTGCAAAGCATTTACCATAGGGCCTAGTGTATGACAAATGTTAGGTTGTTGTATTAGAGATTATTACCATCGTTAAAATATAAATTACTGGAACAATATCTGGCACAAAAAGGTCCCAGGGCCAACGATATACATCTCAACGATTCTTTGTGGTGTCTTTTCAGTCTGACTCATTGCTGCCCTGCTAGCCTGTCTTTCAAACTACCTGGATCACACAATATTTATATGCCATAACCCTGTCCTACCTATCTCAAGAAATGAACTCAGAATAATGAACATTCAAAGAAGCCTAAAATGTGTCTGAAGAGGTGATCAATAAACATAGTTCTGGTGGCTATTTGCCATCCCTGTTTCTAAATAAGTGCTTGGTTTGCAAAGTGGATGTTGACACTATCACATCAAGTAGGCCTAATGTTCATGTAGGTCAGAAAAACTGTCCCTCCATGCAGGGGTCTGGGGCTGCCATCTTCACGGATGGTGAGATAGCGTAACAACTGCTACTAATATTAACATGTGAATGATAACTTTTCCTCAAATCAGCTTTTTTCTTGCTTTAAATGAAAGCCTTGAGAGTTAGGTACCCTAACTGCTCAGAAGAGGACTGGTCTATAAGGTGTCTTGTACTTTCTTGGGAATAAACTTTCAGAGAGTTGATCCAAAGGTGTTCTCTGAAGATCTGAGGCCAACAGTACCTAATGACAGTGACTCTTACTTCCTCGTCCCCTCCTTTGATTCAGCGTGGCACTGACTGTACAACATCTGTTAACACATATAAAATTGACCATCTTTATTACACTTTTTATCCGAAGACACCTAATTCTATTCCTTATTAACTCCAGGAATTGACTAGATTTAGAGGAGTATGGAAGTAACGATGACAAAATAATAAAAAGGGACAACTTTAAAAACACTCTAAATTGCACTAGAAAAAGTTGAACAAGTGTGAGGCAAAATATTACAGCTCTTGTCCATTAAGGCTGAGGCCTAGGAGGAGGCTCGGCATGGGTTCAGGAATAAAATGTTTCTCAGCATTAAGATCTTACAGTAATGAAGAGAGCACAGTAAGTTCTCACCAAGTGAAATTATCCCAGTGTGGCTCCTCCGCCTTTCTGACAAAGTCATTTACAGAATGAGCTATCACAACCTTCCTTTTTCCAGCCTCAGCTGCTGGTGGCCACGGAGATGGCGCTCCTTGGAGACCAAGACAGTGCGGTGAAAACAATGACAGAAACTGCCCTCAATACTTTTCGAAAATTGTCCGACTGCAGGTACTAATCATGGCCTGAATGGCCAGAAATGGTAGATAAAAAAGAGACATTAAAAAATAAACAGATGAAGAACAGCAACACCGTAAAGAGAATGTAAACAGCAGACACAAATCTTAAGTAGCCTAGGAGTGACTGGTTTGGAAGGACACTTCCTGGTTTGGGGGATGGGGGTGGAGGGTTGAGGGTGACAAAAAGAGGTAGAGGGCAGAGAAGGGACCAGGAACCTGGAAGGAGGCTTGAAATTATTTAATTATGCTTTTAAAATATTTTAGCAAAACATTCTTAATACATCATCGATATAATCGCCCAGAGTATATCCAGGTTCTTGATCTGTTTCTAAATTCTGAGTACACACATCAAATGCAGCTCAAGTAAGCATTGCTCTCCTTGAAGAATCCTGCCAGCGGGACTTGCATGGGCTGCGGAATAATTCTAAAATCTCTTACTATGCACTGTCTCCAGCTGCTAAAACTTTCTATACTTGGCATGTATCAAACTGATTTTGTAAAAATTCACAGCAGGTATCAGCTATGTTTATTATTCATAAGCCTCAAAAAAAAGTCATTCGTGTCATAAACGTGGGACCAGTAAAATGTACAAATAATTTAAAAATATCTTATATATCATAAGGAAAGTCTTGATTAAACATTTAAAACCCCTATGGAATATCAAAAACATGGTTGTGCTCTCTCATATTTCTTGATTAAATAGTTTTATCTTTACTTGTGAGTATTCATCCTGATTTCAACACTACATATAGATACTTGTAAACTTACAACTTTGGTTTTCAAAAATTTATTTTCATATATATGACTCTATATCACAGCCTTTATTTGTAATAGTAGTAAGCAATATCAACCTACTGTGCTATAGGTAATTGGAATGTGGCATGTAAGCCAAACCACATTGAATAATGTACATGAATTCACTGTTTAAAGGACATTTGTGGGTTTAACAAAATAAAAAACTAAACAGAGTTTAGTTTAATGTTTAATGTGAGTCATCTTCCATCTTGTGTTTTCTTTAAAAAATAAAATCCAGTTTATCATCCATTTCCAGTTGAGAAAACAGTCTTTTATAAGTAGGGAATCTTAAATTCATAGGCAGGCCCTATCTGTGTACTCTAAGTTCACCAGGAATAGAATTTCTAAGTATATGGCTTTCCTGCACTGCCACCCTGTGGAATATTCAGAAACAACCACCAGACTTGGTAAAGCATAAATTTAGGAACTACGCTCCCCACCCTTACCCCAGAGGACTAGATTTTTCCTTATTTCGTGCAGTACATGCATTTTTACAGGAGCTCAGATCAAATGGTTTCAGACTTTATGTATCTGCAATGACTTTACAATTTTTCACTGAGCATTCTTCAAATGACTGAAAACTCATGGATGTTCCATTTTTGATTAATGTAAAAATTTCTATTTATGTGAACTTGGGTTTAAGTATATTCACTTATTTTTCCCAAACAGGATTTATATAAGGATCTGTCAAAATGTCCAACAGAAATAACTGAGGGAGTGTACTAGGTAATGAGCTATAATTATTTACACTGTTCTGAAAAGAGGGTTGTGATACCTGAACACTACTCCTATTCCTATGAACCAACCTCATTCCTGAAAACTATTTTAATAGTGATAACTGGAATAGCGGGTCATAATGCATTGCTCAAGATTTTGTTTTTAATACACTGCTTCCTTGTATTACAAAACATTATAGGATTACAGGTTGAATTTGTTTTCTTTTATTAGTCATCAGAATATTAATTTTTGAAAGTTTATAAACTCTCCTGCTGGGAAAAGTTATTTCCTGCTGGTTTGATGTAAATGATACTGTGCAGTGGAAATAATGCTCCATCTATCAAAAGAAATACATAAATTAATGCCTTGAAAATGAATTATAGTTCTGTCTCCGTATTATTTTTTTCTTATTTCAAGCACATTTTGTTTCCTTAGAAAATCTTTCCTCTAGAGGAGCCCTAATCACCATAGAGGCCCTTCTCAAAAATCTTCCTTGGGTAAAAATTCTATTTTTTCCTCAATAGGAGCTATTTAAAACAAAATTAATTCACATATCATAGCATCCACTTAAACTACACAGTTCAGTGGTTTTTAGTGTATTTATAACGCTGTACAATAGCCACTATCTAAGGCCAGAACATTTTCATCACTCAAAACAAACAAACAAACAAACAAAAAACCACAAAAACACCTTGGACCCATTAGCAGACATTCCCCATTCCCTACTTCTTCTAGTACTTGTTGGTCACTAATCTACCTTCTGTTTGTCTTGCTTTGTCTATCCTAGACATTTCATATAAATGTAATCAAGCAATATTTGTCCTTTTGTGTCTGGCTTCTTTCACTCAGCGCAATGTTTCAAGGTTCACCAGTGTTGTATCGGCATCTATTCCTTTTAATGGCCAAATAATCTTCCATTGTATGAATTTACTACATTTTGTTCATCTGTTGATCCGGTTATGGGAGTTTGGATTGTTTCCACTTTTTGGCTATTATGATAATGCTGTTATGAACATGTGTGTATAAGCTTTTGTGTGGAGATAGGTTTTCAATTCCCTTAGGAACATCCCTAGGAATAGAATTGCTGCGTCATATGGTAACTCCATGTTTAATTTTTTGAGGAACTGCCGAACCGTTTTCCAAAGCAGCGGCACCATTTTACATTTCTACCAGCAGTGTGTGAGGGTTTCATTTTCCACATTCTGTCAGCACTTGCTATTGTCTGTCTCTGATTATAGCCACTCTAGTGGGTGTGAAGTGATACCTCATTGTGGTTTTGATTTACACTTCCCTGACAGCTAAAGACGTTGAGTATTTTTCGTGTCCTTCTAGGCCATTTGTCTATCCTCTCCGGAGACCTGTTTATTCAGATGCTTTGTCTTTTTTTTAAATTTGGTTATTTATGTTTTTATGACTGAGTTGTAAAGATTTTTTTTTCATATATTCTCGATAGAAGTCCCTCCACAGACAGATGATTTGCAAATATGTCTCCCATTTTATGGGTTGTTTTTTCACTTCGATAATGTCTCTTGAAGCACAAAAGTTTTTAATTTTGATAAGTGTAACCTATCTTTCTATCTTTGGTTGCTTGTGTTTTTGGGGTTACCTCAACACAATCTATCTTAATCCATAAATACTATGGTAGATTTAAACAGAAACAGAATAGAAACATAATCATGAAGTCACAGAAAATCAGTTGTCACACAGTGTCTAATCTTCATCCAGTTCAATGTAGACTGGGGTCGGAGTACACAACCCTGGGCCCCTCCCCACAGAGTCTTTGCACGTGCCCTCCTCCTCCTCCGCTGGACCACTGCTCCTCCTAGCAAAGTCTGTGTTTCACGGAGCTACCACCAACTCCAGAGCATATACAGACCACTTATTTAAGCATTAAAAATCCACAATTACCATCTAAAGGTGGACAAAAGTGAATGCAGTCTTCAGATACGTCAGTACAAGGCAGATAGTTTTAATTAGAGGAAGTTACAGTCCTAGAGGACCTTGCACTGGCCAAACAACAGAGGGTGTGGGATTTCCGGGTGCCACATTTTAAGAAAAATAAAAAAATTTATATGCGACTAGATAAAAGTGAATAGGATAGTGAGGGGTCCGGAGAACACAGATGAAGTCACTTCAAAGAAGACACAACACAAGGAAGACCTGAGACTTGCCCTTACTCAATCAGAGGGCTGCCACTTGAGGGAACCCTGCGGTGCTGTAGGGGCCGGGGCCCAAGGACGGAGGTTACAGGGATAAGGACTCAGGATCTGATATAAAGCAAAGTTTGGAGCGCAGCGCCTCACACTGAGGAGGTGCTCTACATCTATTGCCGAATAAAAGAATCAATGAACAGATTCAAGCTCCCGCACAACGCAAATGGCTATCCAAAGAATCAATAGGGTCCTTGTCCCTGGGACACTCAAGCAGAAGGATATGGTAGAAAGGATTTCGACACTGTGCAGGAGAGAGAGAGGAACAGGGATATAAATGTATTACTCTCTTGACCTGGAACAAGCACTAGCAGCAAGATTACCCTGCAGATCTTTTCATCCCAATTATCCCGTCACGGCCTTAAAGGGATTGAGTTCCTAATACAGGCCTACGCAGAAGGTGAGATTTGCTTTGAACTTTTCCTCCACAACGTCTGTGTTTCCATTAGACCACACTGTCATGAGTTAGCTCTGATGTTCTCATAAAACTCCGAGACTCCATGCATCTATTAAATGTCTGGCAATTATTATGTAACAGCAAGGAGCTACTTACCCCTTTTTCAAAATGTCGGACCTGAATTGTCCACTAAAGCTGAGAGGAGACGAACCTATCTTGGCCGGAAATTCGTATCGTCCCTCTTACGTAACTAATGCGCCTAATTTTCTGCAGTCTAACTCCTAGATTAGCTCGTGGTTTTAAGAACATATCTAGCTTAAAAATGACTGTCAGTACACGAGTTTGTTCACCCGCAAAGTCGCATTCTGAGGAGCGAGGCCTGGGTGGCCAGAACTCTACTTTCTGAAACAATGAAGCTGCAACCCTACCTATTATCGGGCCTACATTGAAAGGATGAGATATGAAGCTCCAGCTGAAACGTACTCCCTACCGTGCTCCTCCTCTCCTGCATCCCTTCCAACACCCACCCTAGCTCCCGCATCCCAACATCCGGTACTCTAGTTCTTCAGTTAAAGCAATAAAAAGCCTAATTTAAAATGCAAAGTGTGGGAGCTGCGTGGCAAACGTGAACGCATCAGCCATTTGCAGCCATGAAGGACCTCGCAACGATTGGCTGGTTGGGTGTTAGATGGAAAAAAAAAAAAAAGTTTCTATTAAGAGAGGACCAAATAAGTGACCAGTACAAAACCTAATGGAGTTGAGGAGTCTTGAGCAGTCAGCAATAATCACCTAAGGAAGGAACCGGTAAAGAATAATGACTGTGAGCTCTCTAATTTATCCTAAGGGAAAATACATCAGACCTAGGAGATCTTTGCCTGATGATATTTTGCTTCTGATTCCCCCAGGAGCAGATGAGTTGAGGGAGGGAGGGACTGGGTAAGACTGAGAGAGGCACGAGTTGTAAATTCTGGGAAATCTCTTTGACCATTCCATAGAAGCAGCATACGTCCCCCAAGATTCGCAGAACGAAGCGAGCGGAGTCTGCCATTCCCTCAGAAAGTCTCAGGATCTCCAGGATGTGGGAACCCCTGTGACTCCAGTGTTTGAAATAGTACTTTTTCTTATTACACAATCTTCAAACACAAACGAACTGATCCAGCTAAAGAAACAAAGATCTATTCCAAAGTTGCAGAAAAAGCTGGTGCTGCCGAAACGACTGAGAGATGATGTATTACCCAGGAGCCTCTCAAAGTGAATGTTGATGAGCCTTGACTTCGAGACCTTCCCCACTGAGCAGGATGTGCCTCCACTGTAAATACGACCCCGTGTAGTGGCTTAGTGCAGCCGCTTCTGGGAACTGTCAGGGAAGGGCATATCTTATTTATCAAAAATACTCCATTAAACAGAATCCTATGGTAAAGACTGGCATAAAAATATTATTATTTAAATAGCATGTAACAGATCTGGTGTGAGAACTTATATATGGGGCTGTGGAACACTGGAACCAGGTACCATGGGAAGGTGCTGAATGTTAAACCCGTGAGCCTCAATCCAATCCGGGGATGAGAACAAACACCAGACAGAAGTGGCGCTTCGAGATGAAGAACTGGCTGTAGATCTGATTCTGACTCTAATTTGCTGTGTGCCTTTGGGCAAGACATTTCACCTCTCTGGGCTTCAGTTAGCTCCCTTTTCCGGGAAATAAGAACATTAGTTCCAATGACAACTGTTCCTTGCAGTTCTGAAATTTCATGATTGCACTTTAATTTTTTCCTAAATTCCCACTTGAGCTGGACATCCCTCCTTCTGGCAGCTGAATAACACGTGTGGAAAACTAAACAAATTGCAGCAGATTCCCCTTCACAGGGGAAAAAAATCAGTTAATCAACACATTCTGCATTTCAGTGTGTCCCTCCCTGCTGAGTGCCCCAGGAGCCTCCCATGTCACACAGAACACTCCAGTTGTCAGCGGGCGTTCACAAGCCTGGCTGCTCCAACAAGCTATACAAAAATCAGGGCGAGAACAAGAGGAGGATAGGAGAGAAGAACGACTTAAATAATGTTCACCTCCTTGTCCTTGACTCCGTGTGGAGTTACTGGAAGTGCGTACTGACCAGCTGTACCGAATTCCCTGGGATGGGCTCGGTCTAGGGAACAATGCAGGTTACTGAGATACCTTTTTAAGGACTCACTGACTCACGATCTTTAGGAGTGAGGACCAGAAATGTGCATTTTTTTTTTTTTTTTTTGTGACAGCGTCTCACACTGTTGCCCTGACTAGAGAGCAGTGGTGTCATCATAGCTCACAGCAACCTCAAACTCCTGGGCTCAAGCGATCCTCCTGCCTCAGCCTCCTGAGTAGCTGGGACTACAGGCTCTCGCCACCATGCCCGGCTAATTTTTTTCTATTTTTAGTAGACTCAAGGTCTTGCTCTTGCCCAGGCTGGTCTCAAACTCCTGACCTCAAGCGATCTTCCCACCTTGGCCTCCCAGAGTGCTAGGATTACAGGCGTCAGCCACCCCACCTGGCCAGAAATGTGCGATTTTGCCGTGCTCCTTGAACGATTTCTTTGCACGGTTTGAGAGCTCCCAATGTTGAGAGACTTATAGAGCAAAAAGTACATAAATTTCATCCAACAGCCCGAATTAATGTAGGAAGTAAAGTGTATGAGTTGGCACATTGCCTCAACAATTGGAACAAATATTAGAGACAGTGTAAATGGAAAACTAAAAAGGGATAGTTTCCCATAGAGCAGTTATAAAACAGTATTGAGTTTGAACAGCTTGTGGGACATTTGAATGGCACTCAGGAGACAGATCTGAGCTGGAAATAATTGATTTAAGGCAATTATAGGCACCCTCCTCCTATAGGCAGGAGGGTGGACAAGAGAGGGAAGGGAAGGTAGGAAAAGTTTAGAAAGATAGTCACCAAAACATTAACAGTGGTCACATCTGGGTGATAAGACGGATTGTGGGTGATCACTTTCTTTATAAGCAAAGCATCGATTTGATTTGATTTTCAGTGAGCGTTACTATTTTTATCATCATTAATCAAAATATCTTTCTACTATTGGTATTACAGACATGAGAAAAACTGCCCCAAATAGCCTGAGAACAAATAATTTCTGGAGGATTGAAAAGCTGGGGTTGCAATCCTGATATACTTTCTAGTAATAAAGTCTAAGTGAAAGCTTTACTTTTATTAATATATAATGAACTAACACACAGTGAAACCCAATTCCCATTATCAAAAGCTATAATTTTTCCTTTGGATCTTTTTTTAATTAGTAAAGTTTCTGCAGCTTGATCTCTACTTCTCATATTTTGCATTTTTTTCGTCTCAGAAATGCTGTATGTAGGTCTTATACATACACACACTAATAACAATTACATGAGCAGAATTCCTATAAAAATCTGTTTAGTGCTTAAACAACTTCCTCAGGCTTATGAAATGCTTATATCCAACATAAGTAAATAAATAAAATATAATATATAAAATTATATTTAAAGTATAATAAGATCTCTATTAATTCCTACCCATTTGTTCTATTGCTTTTCAAAACACTGCCCCCTAGTGACCATGAAAGTACATAAACAAATTTCAGTGAAGCACCGGAGACCTGAATTTTTGTATACGGCAAACTTAAAATTCCAAGTTTTTATCAAAACTTACTTATTTTAACTTTCTCTACCATATAAACTAACCAAGAGAATTTGGGATATATGTTCTTTCCCTGTAGTTCGTGGCCATGGGTCATTCCTCATTCAGCAGAATTTTTAAATACATTTACTTAACATTTTACAATGGTGAGCAAACAAATACAGTTGTCCCTTGGTATCTACAGGAGATGGGTTCCAGGATCCCTGCTGGATAACAAAATCTGCAGATGCTCAAGTCCCTTACGTGAAATGACGTAGTGAGGTAAGAGCAGTGGCTCTTGCCTGTAGTCCCAGCTATTTGGGAGGCAGGCGTGGGAGGACTGCTGGAGGCCAGAAGTTTAAGAACAGCCTGGCAACATAGCAAGACCCCATCTCTAAAAATTTTTTAATAATTAGCCAGGCTTCTGTAGTGCCAGCTACTTGGGAGGCTGCGGTGGAAGAATCTCTTGAGACCAGGAGATTGGGACCGGCCTGGGCAATATAGTGAGGCTGTCACAACAATCAACAAAAAGGCATAGTATTTACATAGAGCCTACACACATCCTCCTCTATACTTTATATCATCTCTAGATTACTTATAATACCTACCACAATGTAAATGCTATGTAAATAGTTGTTATACTGTATCTTTTATCTATATTATTTTTATTGTTGTATTATAATTTTCTCTTGTTTTTTTAAATACTTTCAATTCACAGGTGGTTGAATAGAGGATGTGGAACCCTAGGATACAAAGGGCCAGCTGTATTTAATAAGTTTTAACTCAGTATTGTTAGATATTACTTAAAAAAAAAACAAAAAGAACTAGGCTGGGTGCAGTGGCTCACACCTGTAATCCTAGCACTCTGGGAGACCACGGCAGGAGGAACACTTGAAACCAGCCTGAGGAAGAGCAAGACCCCATCTCTACTAAAAATAGAAAAATTTAGCTGGGCATAGTGGCACACGCCTGTAGTTCCAACTACTCAGGAGGCTGAGGCAGGAGGATCACTTGAGCCCAGGAGTTTGAGGCTGCAGTGAGCTATGATGATGCTACTGCACTCTAGCCTGGGTGATAGAGTGAGACTCTGTCTCCAAAAAAAATAAAATAAAATAACAAAAAAAGAAAAACTAAAAACTCTTTCATGATTCACTGGGATACAGTATTCTCTATTCATCTGACATTTCTTATTATTTAATATATTATGCTAACTAGATAGATTACAGCATTTAATTCCCACAAAAACATTATGCAGCAGGTACCATTATTTTCCCCATTTTACAGATGAGAATTTAAGGAGAAGGGAAGTTAAATAATTTGCCCAAGGTCACATAGTAATGGAGGCAGAATTCAAATGCAGGCGGCTAGAGCCCCTGCTTTTTATAGCAACACTATTAGTACCATCCTCACCAAGCTTGGGACACAGGTAGCTTTTGTACAATAAAAAGAACAGGCAAGATAAGCTATATATTCTTAGGGTACAGACTGACAGAAAAGGTGAGTATGTGTCCATAGCATGGTGCAACGGGAATGAAACATGTGGAATTAAATTCACCTAATTGGAATTAAAATTCAAGAATTTACTAGCTCTTTGTCTTGTAACAAATTATTTTTAATTCTCTCAAACCTCAGATTCTACATCTTAAACTGGGAATACATTATTAACCCCCAAGGATCAAACATGAGAATAAATATATGCAAAGTATACAGGCAGGTATACACATACCTGTTCTCTACTGAGAGCTCAATGATGGTAATACACATTCTATCATCACTTCAAGGTTCAGTGAAGGCTTCCTGGAGGAGGAGGTATTTGTATTGGGCCTTCAAGGATGTCTGTCTACCCATTCTTTGAGTAGATTGTTCACTTGAAAAGTATTTATCATGTCTGCTTTTACCAGGCATGGTGGCTAAACCAGTACCGGGGTACCACAGGTGAGAACAGGGAAGGGTTAGTCTAAGCAGAGGCGACTACTGGAGGAAAAGCATAAAGGTGGGAAAACATAAAGGACGCCTGTTGGAATAAAACAAGCGTGCGTGTTGGAGTAGGGTTAGGAGTGGGGTGGAGGCCGAGGATGGATCATTGCTGTCTCATGACCTAGATGAAATGCTTAGGTCTGTTTTCTGGTCTGCATCTGAGACAACAGTGAAAGCGAACACAGATTTTGCACAACACTTGCACACACACACACAAAAAGACCCCCACAAATTTACACAAATTTCCAAAATGACATGATCCTATTTTTCAATACTTACTCCTAAGCTAAACTCCTTGATTTCAGAGTCCCCACCACGACCTTTTGCCTGATTTACTTTAAGTTAAAAGTAATGTCTCTTCTGAGGCATATTGTCCTAGAAGAATAGACTAAAAATAAATGCCTTTGCCCTTCCAAGCAGAGTACCCCAGTGTGATACCAACAGATATTCGATGGTAATCAGAAAATGGATGTCCTCTTGTGAGTATATCACAAAAGCTCTGCTCAATTCAAGCTTCTTCCTACTCTTCAAAGCTCTGGTTTAATAGTGAGGCCACTTCCTTCATTCTCTGACCCACCTCTGGTGGGTGTCCAGCAAGATGGTAGTTACTGCTGACCCGGGGGCCCACATCCATCTCGGCTGTGCCAGTATCAGAATGAACTTAATCTGACATTTTACTGAGTTATCTTAAGTCCCTGGACTCACCTTCAGTTAAACAGGGGCCACCACAATGATGGACATGCACTGATTTTTTTTTTTATCATGAAAAGGTCAGATTTTTCATTAAAAAATGTGAAAAGACACATATATATCTCAAATGTTAATACTTGTATTTCTGAGTGGTGGGATTATAAGTGTTTTCCTTGTTTTGCTTCTTTATTTTTTCTACTTCTACCTCATATCCATTTACTGTGCATCGCTAGCACTGAAATTCTGGCAAGAGATTATAGTATCAGAATTAAAATATTTAAACCTCGCTAAACGGCCAAGATGAATATTACTGAGGTTAAGAAATGTGAAAAAACACCACTCAATCTCCAAGCTTGTACATTTGAACTCATTCACAGGACATAATACTCCTAAAAAAAAAAGTTGATATTATGACAAACTGAAGACTGTTAATAATGAAAGGAGAAAGAGACTGCACAAGAAGTGGCTATTAATTAATACTTCGAAACGCACAGTGTTCTCCATTCACCCACGTTTCCACATTTTAATCTCTACTGATTCTAGCCGTAAATCATTTCAGCTAAAATACAGGGCTTTCCGTCTCCACAGTGCCTGGAATTTTAACCAAATTTCATTTTGTTGCTAATTTATAAATTGTCGCTAGAGGGAGTGGTGGTTCTTTTTTTCTTTGTAAGCAAGATTTATTTACTTTTTTTAGGTTGCTAAGAAAAACATTCTTATTTTTTCCTTTAGTTTGCTTAATTTAACATATAATCTTGAAATATATGTTGTAAGAGTCGTGGATGTCTGCAAGGTGTCTGAAGGACTTTCTAATTTTCTGTGTTGTTTTTGGTTAATATTTTGTAGCTGCTCCAATAAATTAAATTTCTAATGACATATTTTTTTTGCATTTTAACTGTTTTAAAAATGAACTCCTGCTAGCAGCACAATTTACTTTCACAGACGTGAAAGTAAAGTAATATAAAAGAAAGTCATCAGTGTTTGAGAGCTAGTTTTATGCTTTAATAAATGATTTTGTAGCAATTCTGCAGACACAATTAATGCAATGTTCTAGATTACAAGAAAAAATAATTTGAAGCTATGTTTAAGAAAAAGATAAAACACACTGCTTGGCATATACCAGGATCACAATAAATACTTATTAAGCTAACAACAGTGATTTAAAAAAATATATCAGGGGCCAGGGTTGGTCTGTCTTCGGTTTGTCCCCTATACCTTGTATCTTACTAAAAAATGAGAACTGAAATTCAGATGTAAACATTATTTGTATTTGTACAAATCTATCAAAGGCAGGCTTCACACATTAGCAGCCAACAAAACTCCCTAAACAACTGCAATAACAGCTTCAAACAGGAATTTCTGAATAACTTCGTCAGAATCAGCACCTAAACAGTGTACCATATAGTTCTCAAGCTTTTTGGCCCGGTCAGGTTATCAGGGAAATTTTTGAAGGGGTCGATGCGGTGTTACATCTTGTTTCCAAGGCCTGTCACCAACACATCAATCAATGACAAAAACACAGACACTGAACACAGACAAAGGCTCTCTTATACCGTCTTGGGACGTGAAGGACAGCATGCACACACAGAAAGCCACTGTGCTTTCTACCTGCCCGATGCAACCACTGACATTTACCATCAACGTTTTTCTCCATTAGCGCTGCTCTTAAAATTACAACCTGTCTGTTCAGAGGAACAAGAGGAAGGGGAAGCAGAAGGCAATTTGTGACCTGCTATAAATATCTGCCTGGAAGCACAGAGAACCTGGTGCTTTGATGCCTTGGTACTTCTGACAATGGCTGGCCATTTGGAATTTTAAACCACAGAGGGTTTTGTGCTTCTTAACCATGGAGAGGTACATTTTTAAAGAGCAATTTTTCTTGCCTGCAGTGAAGGAAAACACTCCCAGGAAGCAAATATCTCCTCCATCTGAGAGGAATGCACTCACCCAGGGCCAACTGAGTTTCAGAAAATTGCATCTCGGAGAGTGCTCCCTTATGCCTGGGGAACTCATTTATCTCCGAGTCCTGAGCAGCCTGACTGGGGGCCCATTAACACTAATTCTGGGTCGTACCTGATATTCTTAGTGAGTTCCCCCATCCTCTTCATCTTCTAATTCCTACAACTAGCATGAATTAATATGAGTTCCCAGTTTACAGATGAATTAAAGGTTTAGAGACTTTTTGGTGATTTCTTTGCATTCAGAAAGATATTCAGTGACAGAGCTTTACGAAAACAAAATATTTTACTCCCTTTTCTCTCTTTCCTCCTTTGTTCTTTTGAGCTTTTCCATACAGCCAAGGGCAGGTAACAGGTACAGGCTATGAAGCTTGATAACTGTGTTTTCCAAATAGCAATGCTAACGTTGTTTTCAAAGCAGCTCCAACTGACTTTGCAAAAAGTTAATGTGGAGGCTTATCTATGGGAAAGAGGCTAGGCTACCCCAAGGCATTTTTACATTCTTAAGACAAATTAAGTCTTACCCCAGACTACCATAACCTATGAAAACGCCTTTGACAAAAATCACAGAATGGCCCCCAAGAAGTACCTGGAAGTAAAGCACCCTGTAAGATTCACTTACTTAGCCATTTAGGCATCCCATCTGACCCTCGCATTACTCAGGATCTGGTATATCAGAGGTGCAGCGGAAGCAGGAAGTGTCTGCTTAAAATAAAAACCTTCACGGGTTAGCAAAGGTAACAGGAAACAAATCCCACAAGTGACACAAAATACCAGTGGAGAGAGAGGCCGGACACTCTCCTAGTGCTGACTGCCCTGCCAAATGCCACACGGCCACCTCACAGGCATCTGTGCATATTTCCTTCCACTTGAAGGAAAAGGGAGACTTGTGTGTTCAAAGACTAGAAGGCTTCCCCCGGATTGGGGGGTGGGGAGAAACTGAGGAATTTCACTTTAAAGCATTCTAAAAATGTCACAGCCCAGTGACACAAGGGGTATCAGGGCACACAGAGAATAAAGTATCAGCATATCAGCACTGTTGAGAAGGATGGCCATGGCTCAAGAAAGGTAAAATTAGAAGCATTTCTATGGCTGCTAGATAGGATAATTCTTTCCACAAAACACACTTTTTGAAGGACATTACAGTTCATTTTTTCCCCCTGATTATCAAAAAGGAGGGAGTCTATGCCACTCCAGTAGCAAAAGCATCTCAGTTCTTGCCATCAACGTTAACTGAAACAAACGATGTCTGCGTATGAAGAAAATGAGGCAGGGAATTCCACAGTCATTGCGAGACAAGGTGTTCCCTGGGTAAAATGCATCATACACAGATTTTCCCACTGAATGCCAAAAAATGACGGTCACTTATTCCTGACCTTATTTCTATGAATGCAATGAGGGGCTCGGAAGTTGTTTAGTAAAATATGACGGCCCGATATCATGGAAGAGAGGGCTGAACTAGCAATTGGCAGACCGAGATTCGTGACCCTGTTGGAGTGATTTAACCTTACTGGGTCACTTGCTTAAAAATTAGGGGGTCATGCTAGGTGTTTTAAGAATCTTATCCTTCTCTAAAACCCTATGTTTTTGTTCCTTTTTAGAGGAATGACATTAATGTGTATACCAACCCTTGAAATTAGCATTACGCTCTATAAATGAAGGAGGGGCAAAGGGGTGCCCCCTGCCAGAGGGAATCCCTCCCTGACATCCTTTGCAAAGCCCACTCATTCTCAACAGTCGTTTAGACAGAAATCAATTCCATATACCTGGGAATACAGAGAAGAAATGGCAGGAAAGACCTCCTGCAGCATTCTGCAAGTGCAATCAGAGACAGCCATAAAGACCACAGCTTGAGCACTAATGTCTGTATTCTATGGCTGAAAATTTGGGGAGATCTGTGATATTTCTGAGAGTTGGCAGAGAGACTTAGAGCATTGGAGAGAAACCAAAATAATTACATGAAACTACAGTGCTCTGGAGAAACACAAAATGTCATCATAACATTTTCAGAATTTATTTCTTCATTAGAAAGTCAGGAAAATTAGGAGTCTTGCATCCCATCTTTCCTTCTGACTCAGATTAAAGCGTGTGAGAACTCCCCTGGCACGGAAACAGAAAAGCAGGGAGGCCGGTGGATTCATTTACTGATGTTTATTGCTGTTCCATTTTCTCTTTTTCCAAACAGTTGACCTATTTACACAAATCGTACATCTCTTTCCTTCTCCGACTTGTCCCCTCTGATAACCTGGCGGGACAGAATGGCTGAGTCTTAGTTACCTGCTTCATTACCTGCTTCGTTACTTGCTTCGTTACCTGCTTTCTCTACTCCTCACTTTAGACGTGACTCCCTGTCCCCGTGACCTCAACCTAGTGATTGGGGGGAAATGCAGAATTCCAGCATGGCTTATTCTGTGTTTACTGGAAGCAGCTTCCTGCCCTAAAGGAAGAGAGGAATTGATTACTAATTCCTTTGAAATACCTTCCTTTGAGCTGTGGCTCCCCTCCAACTGAGCAGACACAAGATTTATTGCAACTGATATTCACAGATTATTCGGAGATAAAATTTTAGCCAATGGCTTCGATCTTGTCCCATGACTCCTTGGATGCCTGACCTTCTCACAAGATGCCAGTTTGACTGCAGCACTGACTTTTATCCCTTTATCTATAACAAGTCTCAAAGGGTCAGTAAAATGACCCAAAGGCAAATTTCAGAGGAAGTTAGGAACACGTAGTCTCTGAATGATCATGCCTTGGCCCTACGCTAAGTGTAGCTCTCTGTGGAGACACAAATGTTAGTACAGTAACAGGGCGACTAGAGTAGAGTTCCCAGGTCCAAGAAAACAGTAGTCTGTGATTCTATAGAAATATAATGCCAACCACATATGCAACTCATAAAGTTTCTAACAGACACATTATAAAAGAGTAAAAAATAAATTTTATTAATAGATTTTATTTAGCCTGATATATCCAAACTATTATTATTTGAACATTTCAATATTTAAGCATTCATTTTTTTAAAAAACCAAGTATTTGAAATTTGGTATGTGTTTTGCATTTCTTAATTCAGACTAGCCACATCTCAATTCAGGCTGGCTATATTTCAAGTTCAAAAGCCACATGCAGCTAATGGCTAGTCTATCAGATGGCAGAGATCTGGGATAGGAAAGTTCATCTTATTCAAGAAAAAATTTAAAATAATGCTTAAGAGTTTAGGCAACAGAGTCAGATTTCTAGGGTTCACCTATTAGCTATGTGACTTTAGGCAAGCTACTCACCTTTCTAAGCCCCCATTACCTTCTATAAAATGGGCCCAATGACAGAGTTACTGGCACAGAGAGAAGGCTCAGTAAATGTGGGAGTCATTTTTCTCCTCTCTGATGCTTTATCCTGTTCTATTTATTGAGCGCCTTCTATGGATTAGGTGCTGTGAAACAAAGGTAACTGTATCTTCTACAGAATATAGAATATTTCTTTGGCCTCAAGGAACTAAAAATCCAGCAAAAGTGATGGTTATTTACAAAACTAAGTATAACAGATGTTTGAAATGTTAAAATGAACATAAACACGAATGAAAAATTCAGTGGTGTGCTTGAAAGAAGAAAGAAAAAAAAAGGAAGAAAGGAAGAAAGAGAGAGAGGGAGGGAGGGAGGCAGGAGAAAGAAACAAAGAATGTGCAAGGTCTGATTTGTGGAGTTTGCCAAATTCCAAGATGTAAATATCCCCACCATGGGTGATTTCAAGCTGCCAAAGGTATTATTGAATATTTAACAATCAGCAATCAGCTCTCCCTGGTTAGTGAGAGCTTGCTCCAGCGCACCCCTGGAAAAATTCCAGCTTACAGGAAGAAGCAGAGTTAGCCAAAGGAGAGGGCTATCAGCCCAGGCTTGAAAGATAAGTAGGAAAGGAAAGAGAACTTAGAGTAAGGTGGAAGAATGAGTGGAAAAAATTAGGAGGGATGAAAATGGATGATGAGGCAAAACAGTAAGTGATCTCTTTGGAATGCAGTATAAGATACCTTAGGGGATACAGTAGGAAGTGAATCTGGAAAGATAGCTTAGGATCAGATCATTACGAAAATGGGATGCAAGAGCAGGAGAGGGACTTTCTCTATAAAATGGGGAATTTATAAAGGCCTCAGAGTTGGAGAGTAACAAGCAAAAACTGTAGCATTTCATATTTCACAAAACACTTACATGTGCATTATCTCACTTTTTCCTAACATAGACCTGTGCAGTAGGCAGAGTACATATCACCACTCTTACTGCGGGTTAAATACCGGCCCCTCCAAAATATATGTCTACTCAAAACCTCAGAAAGTGACTTTATCTGGAATAAGGGTCTTTGAAGATGTAATTTAGGTAAGGATCTTGAGAAAGATTATCCTGGAGTAGGGTGGGCCCTGAATCTAACGACAAGTGTCCTTACAAGAAATAGAAAAGGAGAGGCATGGAGACACACAGAGAAAAAGCCATGTGAAGAAGTCGGGGGCAGAGATTGGAGTGATGCAGCTACAAGCCAAGGAACCAAGGATGGCCAACCACCACCAGAAGCTAGGAGAGGCATGGTGCAAATTCTCCTTCGGAGCCTCCACAAGGAACCAATCTTGCAGACACGTTTGTTTTAGACTTCCAGCCTCCAGAACTGTGAGAGAATACACTTCTAATGTTTAAGACACCCAGTTTGGGATAATTTGCTAGGGTAACTGTGGGAAACTCATACGACCCCTAAAAAGAGATGAACGTTCAACTAAGACTTCAGAGAGGTGAAGTTCCTTGTTCAAAATCACTGGTCTAGAACTTGGTGAGGCTGGAACTGGAACTCAAGTCCTCCTGGAAGCTGGTCTAACGCTCAGTCTATTATTTCACACAGCCGCGCCTTTCAAAGAGTACACGGGGATCCAGGAAAAGCCTGCATTCGGCTGCCTCATGGTAGGGAGAAGCAAAATGTCAGCTTCACCTCCACGTGGAACACAGAATCATACTTCTTTCAGACTTTTGCTTAACATCCCTAATTGCCTCTACCCATAAATGTGCATAAACACCCAGACCAGGGCAACCTGCTGGTATCTAGGCAAGATTAATTGGCATTCTGGTGGAGTCGGGCCTTTGGGTAGCTCCAAGCATCACTGTCTCTGGGCTGTTCGTTCTCACGGCTCACACTCTGCTGATGTGTGTGGAGACACCCTTTAGCCTTGCCCAAGAGAGAAAAGTCACTTGAGGAACTGAGTGATTTCTGTCATCACTGAAGGATTTGACAAGTGTATCCCAAGGGTTTGTGCCATCTTCCAGGACACTGAACACGCAATGGAGGACCTGTGGCAAGGTTACTTCTAAAAACAGAGTGGATTCTCACCAGCACACGGGTGTCAGGCACATTTGCTATGTCTTGCTCCATGGAGTCTGCCGAAGGACTTTGCCTTCTAGGGGCAATAAAATGGAAGAACATGTTTCTACAAATTCACCGAAAATGTTGTCTCTAAATTTTTAGGAATTCTGATAATCCTGGGGGAAAGAGGTGACATCCAGTCCCCGGTAGTACACACAGCACAAAACAGCAGAGTGGAGCGATCAGCTCTGGAACACTCTCAGCCACCCTTTTTCTAGGTACGAACTTCAAGGAACTGTTTCTCAGCTCTTCAGGCTGCCGGGGCCGCGCCCTTATTGATTTCGGTGTAACCACCAGAGCTACATACACCCTCAGCACCAGGGGTTCTTCCACCGTGGTTTCCTCGTAGCAATCAGTGTTGTTCCTTTGGGATGAAGTTCTGGCAAGATACAAGCACGGCTGCTCATCGTCAAGGGCAGCAGTGACTGTGTTCTTCCGAAGAGATTTCTGATGAACATCGGAAATAACTTCAGGTGGCTCAGCATCTCCTCTCATCTTGGCCCAGACCCTCCCAGAGATGTCCACATTCTGACAGAGGTACCAACAATTGTTGCCACCTAAAGCTGGCAGAGGGGAGCTGCAGGAATGACGATGCTACCCAGAAAGAACGAAGCTATGGCTACAGGCCCAGCCAGTATTCTCTGATGGATCTTTCAAAAGAAAACAGCACTGAAAAGTCACCCACTATACTCTTCCAGTATTCTCGACAGCCTACCCACAGTGCACTGAAGAGGGACCTTAGGGAACCATTCTTTTTTGCCTTCAATGCCTTAAAACACTTCAAAGGAGGGGGAGCCCTCTCAATGAGTATGCTAACCATCACCAGAGAGTGAAGAATGCCAAATGCAGCTCACAAGGAGAATCGTCTCATCTTAGGATCTTCTAAAACCCTATAAAGGTACCCAGAAATTCAAGCCCAGTACAATTATGAGAGGTATTATTTTTTTTTAAATGAGATTTCCAAAGGTTATACCTTTGATTTAAAGTGGATGCAGGTCACCTGTAGATTTGGGTGTCTCTCATTTCTCATTTAATTTCTCCTTTCACTAGATTTTTTGGGAAGTGTTGTTTGTTCTGGAGCTACCGGAAAGGTCACATAAATGGGGTGTAAGGCATTCAGGTGTTCAGAGCTTTTGGAGAAGGACGCCATCACATATACCTGGACACAAATCATCCCGGTGAGTTTCCTATAGGACCTCGGGCACTGTCGGCCATGTCAGTGGGACGTCTCTTTCACACAGCAGCAGGGACTGAAAGAAACTCTGCAAGTCCAATTTGCTGTTGCAAAGAAAACTGAACTTGTGAAAATTTTCTCCAGGCGAAGTTGCACAGTGGTGTGGAAAAAGCACAATCTTTAGAAAAAGAAAGACCTGAATTTGAATCTTGACTCCAGCATTTACTAGCTATGAAAACCCGGGTAAGCTGTTTAACCTCGGAGCCCACTTACTCCTGCACAAGTGTCAATAACGATATGCAATCTACAAAGTGGTTGTGAGGGTCAAAGTGCACAATCCTGGCAAAATGCCAGCACACACCGGGCATTCTTCTCCCTCTCTTTCACCGCTGTGCAGACACTTTCTAGAAAAGAGAATCCTATGGCCTACTTCCAAAATCCATTCTAACTCCTTCAAGTTAAGAATTCTGTTGTTGAATTTAAATACATTTTCCAGCCATTTAAATAGTCTTGGTGATGTTCTATTCTCCAAGAAAATTAAAATATGTCTCAAATTTATCTCTGTGTGTGTTGCTACCAAATTCTCCATGTCTTAGGACTTCAAAGCTAAACAGTAATGACTTTGGGATTCAAGTAGGATCTAGAAGATACACAAGAACAAATGGCTAAATAAATGTCTGAGAAATTAATCTTGTGTTCACTTTTTTCCTTATTTTCTCCTGTACTCTGACTGAAGATGGACCTTATTTGACACTAGATCAAACCAATAGGAAAACAGCCAAAAAATACATATACTTAAATAAAAATTCCCAACTGTGACAGTTTCTGAAATAGTTGTAACATCATTTTTTCAAATTTTAGCATAAATATTAGCAATCATTCTAGATATTCCCAATACTACTCACTTATGAAAATGTGGTTGCTGTTGGCAACTAGACACTGAAAACAAATGAAATGTACAGCCAGACTGAATATGCCTGGTTAATAGGTTTCTCATCATTTTAAGGCCAATAATGAGTCAAACAGCTGGCATATTTTTTCTTATATGCAAATTAGGTCTTTTTAAAACCATCTACCACTTTCTTTCCTTCTTTTTTGAAAGCATGGATTTAAATTCACAAAGAACTGGTTGCTTCCTTTGTATTTTTGTTCACCCGCAAAATCATAATAGCAGTTGGGTTATAGCTACCGAACTGCAATGTTGACATGGGAGTGGAAACCTCTCAAGGACTGCAGCTTTTGACAGCATCATTCTCGGTCTTCTCTGACATTAAAATACACTGGAAAATGAGAGGGGGAGAAAAAGCACAATCCATGGAAAGTCAGAGGAAGCAAAGTACAATCTAGAATGACACTTTTCTCCTTCTCTTTTCCCATCCACGGACTGCCCTCGGGCTCTTCCCTTCAGTTTCTATTAATGCCAGCCCAGCCTCTTAGAATCTCTCCTGGGTCTCATAGCCGCTTTAGAGGCCTGTGAAATTGTAACCCCATGGTTGATAAGGACAGGAAGAGCACTTTCTTTACAATAGGGAAGAAGGCCAGGGCGATTGGTTTACAGGATGCCCCCTGCCAAAGAGAAACCCCATTCAAAGCACCAGGACGAAAATAGGTCACCCTTTGGCTCTGCCTGAAGTAGGACATCCTGGGATGATGTTTTTATTAGATACACAAAAAGATTCCTCTGTTCAATTTGACTCTACCTAAAAATCAAAGATAAAATAATCTCTCTCCCCATTTGAAGTTGTTAGAGTTCACAAATAAGCTTTCTGGTGAAGCACTAATGGAATGAGTTATTACCTAAAATATCTGGCCACAAAAGAATCTGATGTTAAGATAGTAAAACCTTATATAGCACTCCAACCACTTTCTCAAATAACTTTTTTAATCACTCAAAACAAATTGAATAGTGGGAAAATTAAGATCACATTCTTAAATATGAAAAAGTTGTACATTCTTGTAAAAACTACATTTCTGTAACATAACATGTTGCAATAAGTAGCATTCTTTGTGTGATGTGCCCTAGACATTTGGGTTTTATGTAGTTGTTGCTGGTAAAATGCTTTTAAAGAAGCATAATCAATTTTAAACAAGATCTCAATAAGAAACCCCAATGCATAAAACAGAAAAAAAGATTTTTAATTGTTAAAAATATTATATAAAATCTATTTTTACTACCAAATTTACTCACCATAAAGTTAATTAATGAAAATAATAAACTTGTTTTGATCTACTCCAAAATTTCAAACTGAGCATGATAGATAATATTTGTGTCAGCATTCAACTTATGTCTATATTTTCTTTTTGGTTGCAGGGCACTGAAAAGTTTCCAGTTAATACAGACAAATAGTTTCGAGCAATAACAGTTCTTAATTTTTCACCCTGCTGTGTCAAGATATTCTTCAATTAAACATAGACGATGAAAAAAATCTTTGTTCAAAGTATGCATAAAACAATTCAAGGAGGTAATAAAAATTAATGAGTTGGAGTCTTCAATGTGCTACCATTTTATATTTCATTATAGTCTTTAATAGTTTATAACTGGTCACTTTAAAACTATTGTAATATCTACATTGTTTACATATAGTTTAAAATTTGTTTCTTTACTTTGTCTATAAATAAAAGTCATTGTCCACATCACACTCAGAAACTACATTGACGGTAATAAAACGACTGACTGTAATTTTAATTACGTGCCTCTCTCCTCACATGTCCTTCTAATTCCCTGCATTTGAGGCACCGGGATCTCATTCACAGGCTGACCCTGTAGCAGGTCCTGGCACCATTCTTGGCCCTTGTCAGGCAATGTCAACTCAGTTTTGGCTACTGGTCCCAGAATAAATCCTTCTTAGGTTTTAATGGTGTCAGTCCTTCTTCCACTCTAACTTCCTCTTGGGGACATGATGATGATGTGGGAGAGAGTATCTGCAATGAGATTATGAAACAGTTCTCTCCTCAATCTACCCAACCAAGTGCTTTCTGACCAAAGGTGCATCTATTCTACTAGCAGCCTAAGCAGAAAAAGTTAGGTCTCCATAGCTGATTTGACTCAGCATGTCATTTAAAAAAAAAAAAAATGTCACACATGCAACATAATTTGGAGAGCCATATTGAAAAGGCTGAATCAATTGCCCTCTCAATTAGTGGAGGACCTGCCAGGGCTTCCTTCCGAGAGCATGCCCTTCTTATCCTGCGTCTAACCAGTGAAGTTAAATACCGTGAGAGCTGGCAAAAAGGCCAGTGAGGAGTCACGCCACCAGCGCCCCCTTTGAACAAACATAAAAATAGCTCACTTTCCCCAGGACACTCTGATTCACTCACTTCCTTGGAGTGAATCACTCTATTTCCTATCACTAGCCAAAGAGATCTCATGAAGCATTAGTTTCTATAATTTGTATTAGAAAAACAATGAGGCTGTCTTTTCCAAGTAAGAAAATTAGATTATAAAACAGATCAATGTTTTTTCAAACTACCTACCTCCTAGACTGATTCCACAGAGGGAAGAAATACACCCTTTCCACACTGATCTATCCTTTCACTGCCTCTGAACATTATTCACCTAACTGAACTACTGAGCAAGATTGCAGCTGACCACTGTAATCCTGGTTGCCTGTCTGCCTCCTTACATGTAGTTGAGGCACTGTGATCACCAACAGGATGGCCTCGTAGTGGGCTCTGGCACTATTCTTGACCGTTATCAGCCAACATCAACTCAGCCTTAGCTGCTAGTCTTCCTTTGATTCTGTACCCAAGTTCCTCCAAGACTCAAGTCCCCACTTATGAGAGTCTACTCAGGGATTGGCATCTGCCCCCCAAATCCCAATCTCCAAGATGAGATCTTTGCTTCCTACCACCAGGTCTGCCCAGCTTCACCCTCTCATCTGACTGCCCTCTGTCAGTACACAGGCTTCCTCTCCTGCGTCTCTCTCCCTCGAGCCTGGACCATGTACCTATTTTCTTGCCTAAGTCTTCAACTATCAGCTATCATTGGGACTTTTCTATTTATCTAGCCTAAAGGCCAGGCACTGGTGGGTCTCCATTCATGGAGTCAATCCCTTGAGGAAGAGGCATACCTCTTAAGAAACTGGACCTATAAGGCAGCCTTAAATAAGAGGCAAAGAGGCCCTCTCTACCTTGGCCTTAACCATGGCCTGTCAGAAATACTCAGAAGGGGCTTTTGAGTAGACAGCAATAATACAGCACCCTTTGCACAGAAAGAAGCTAAACATGTGCAAAGTTAGAGCTAAACTGTGGATACCAAAAAGGGGTAGAAATGGTGGGCATAGTAATTACAAAGGACCTAAAAATTCCTAAGTGTAACAAACATTATCTCTATACTAAGTGAATAAATGTTGTCCTCATAATGGAGAACACTATGGGCCCACTGAGCTAACGTATGGATATGAAAGGAAATAGGCAGGAAAGAAAGGCAGAAAGTCAAGTCAGGAAAATCAGAACGGTGGAATTTGTAGACTGGATTGCTAATATGTTCTAAAACTGTTGTTTATATCACTTTTGTTCTCCCTTTGTATTTAGAAAGTTCCGGTGATCTCTGCTGTGGGAATGGAGCCAAAAAAAGGGGTTACCCTCTACCACCCTTTAAGTCACAGGATAAACAGATCACCAGTGTCTCCTTGGAACAGGGTGTCGAATGAGGAATAGGGAAGGCAAAACTGAGGGGAAAAAGTTAAGGCCTCATGGTTTCCTTCTAGAGGATCTCCTAGAAGGTTCTAGGCTCTGTTTTATTACCAAAAGAAACAGGCCTCCCTTTATGTCTGCCTAATCTTTGGGTCCTCACGGTTCCTAGTCTCGTGTCTCCCGCCAGAACCCATTCGAGTCTGGGAGTGAATGAGTGTGACGCGGTGGGTGGCGGTACAGGAAAGCAGAGAAGACGTGACCTGAGTCAGAAACGGGTCTGTTGTGCCACTTCACAAATGGCCTTGGGTAAGTTACTTAACCTCTCTCTATTCTCACATGTAAGAATACACAGTATTTTTTATAGGGTGATTGTAAGGATTAAAAGAGGTGAGGATGGAAAGTACCTTCAACAATGTATAGCATGAAGCATGAACAAAAAATGTTGGTTGTTATTATTATTTCCCATACATAAAAATTTTCCAGGCAAGTTGTGATGTTCTGTACACAAAATTTCTGAATCAGCATCCTATAAGTAAGTGTGGAAATTGCTGGGAAATGGAAGTGTACTCTTCCCTGTCATGTCCTGCCACCTGAAACTAGCTTCTTCCAACTATCTCATATTGCCATAAAAATAACTCAAGAAAATGAGATTTGTTGGCAGCCCAGGTACTCCATAATTCCATAATTATGTGTCATAATTCTCCTTAAAGGAAGATACAATTCAGTATTTCTTAGGGAGAGTCCTACTATGTGCCTGGAACACCTTGAGCCACTGTGATAAATAATGACAAGATATCTTTCATGCCCCAAAGGAGTTCACAATCTACAGTAAGAAATAGACAAGTGCCAGCTGACTATGACACCATCTGCAATGGTTGTATTTTATAACAGCCATACTGAGAAAACTCAACGAGAATATGTGGGAGAGGAAGGCTGGTTCTGACCTTTGGGAGCAGAGGAGATGAAAGCAGAAGCTTACTTTTCCTTATGAACTTGCACTATTGCTTTGGATGAGCAGATGGGAGAAAGAAAAAGAGAAAACAAAAAGCTTAAGTAAAAACATCTACCATATAGCAATGGGTAGTTTAAGGGAATGGTAGAAGAAAGCTAACTCTAGCCAGAGTTGCATGAGGCTCCCAAGCATTTCACTGAAGTTTTGCCCATGTGAAGATGAGAAAATTGGGCTCAGGTTTTAGGATCCATATATAATGTCGTCAAAGTAAGAAGCCTTATTTATATTACACAGACCCTAAAGAAACCAGGAATTTATGGATAGGCATCACCTTTATCAAACAAAATTTGAGTGGCCTAATTGACATATTTATTCTACTTAAAATATGGGTGGGACTTTTTTTTATATGAAATAAAAAGCAAAGTAAAAAGTACCACCAAATACAGTACATCAAAATGAGTGACGGTGCGTATATTACTGAGAGCCTAAACTGAAAAGTACTCCACTGTGCCTTGAGAGAGTCAGCTTACAAGGAACAAATATATTCTCTTTTCAAAGCATAGACATATTATACAAACAACGATATAGGATTCTGTTCCTGTGACATTTATAAGACTTTTAAGTCTCTTGATCTGACAGTCAAAAGTTTTGCCAATAATTTTAGTACTTCCTTTATCTAAAGGCCATCCACATCTGTAATAAGTAGCATGCCTGCCTGTCTCTTTCCTCACTTCAAAACCCTGTAAGATATGGCAGGTCGGGAAACCACCTAACTAGGAACTTAAACCCCACAGTCACACACCTGAATCAGTGCGGCATCATGGACTTTTCTAGATTTTGCAGCCTTAGCTAGTTTGGCACCTGCCTGGGACCCTCTACTTTATTAAAATGCCCTGTTTTCAATGCTAGGACATCATTCTAGGTCTTTCCTCTTTCTGATTGATTGCTTCCTTTGTCAGCTCTAATCAATGATGCATGATGGCGTTTAAAACTGTTTCCATAAAGCATTCCCAGCTTTTCTCGCCTAGCAAGTAAAATGCAGCCACTTCATGGAATATGACCTTAATTAATCAAAGTGATCTCAGATCAGTAGCCCTGAGTTTCTTCAATAGGCTCCTAACTATCTAGGTGACTAATTCCAAGTAATTTACTGCTTTTAGAAACCTGCATATACTCTCCTAGACATGTCTCCAGTTGATCTTTGTAAAACTTCCTTGTGTCTATGGAACATATGACAGCCCTGGTGGGAACAGCTTCAAAAGCAGAGTCGAGCGTATGAGACACAAGCCTGAGAGAACTGGAACCAACAGCTCAGCTCAAAAGAGCAGATGGCAGGACGGTTTTATCACCCTTGTCCTCTGACATCTGAAACAAGGTCTAAAGATAAAACCCAGCCCAGAACCTGCCGCCAATTCCTTTGAGCACGTCCAACGTGAAATTCCCTATTCCTGAGCTTAGCTGTACACTTCCTCTGCGACAACTGTGATTTATCTAAAAAGAAGCCAACAGCAGAAACACCTAAGCTGCTAATATGTAGGTAATCACTTGTCGTCAGGAGCGAACCCTTTGGGAAATAACTACACGGCTCCCGGAGGCATACACAGTGATTCAGCAAAATAAAGAAGCCAGAAGGGCAATATTTAAGAAAGCAAGAATCATTAGACACTCGGGGAGAAAACAACTTTGCATCGTACTTACATAAGAAATTTAAGACACAAAAAGATAATTGCCATAAAGTACTGTGTTAGAACAAAGAAACAAACACATTCAATCTAGAAAAGGTATTGCCTTCGCGAATTGCTTCAGCACAGCCACCATCACCAAAAAACATAACATACAGTTTATTTTGCCAACTGTCCTAGTTGGACAGGATTAATGCAAACATTTAATTTTCACAGAATTAAAAACGGTGTCCACAAGGAGCACAGGCTTATTGTTCAAAACCCAATAGATAACATTTTCCTTTTTAAAAAAAAATTATTATTATTTCAAAATATTAAGAGGGTACAAATGTTTTAGGTTACATGGATCACTTTTGTAATACTTGAGTCTTGGCTATAGGTGTGCCCATCACCCAAATAGTGTTCATTGTACCCAATAGGTAGGTTTTTGCCCCTCCCCCTTCCCCCAGTCCATTTCCACTGAGTTTTACTTCCCTCTGTGCACATATGTACTCATCAGTACTTCCAATTTAATAGTCAGTACATGTGGTGTTTGTTTCCCCATTCTTGAGATACTTCACTTAGGAGAATGGTCTCCAGTTCCATCTAGATTGTTGCAAAAGGTATTAATTTATCTTTTTTATGGCTAAGTAGTACTCCCTGGCGTATACATACCACATTTTATTAATCCACTCATGAGATGATAGGCATTTGGGTTGATTCCACATCTTTGTAACTATAAATTATGCTGTAATAAAAATTTAAGTGTAGGTGTCTTTTTGATGAAAAGTCTTTTCCTTTGGATAGATAGTCAATAGTGGGATTGCTAGATCAAATGGTAGGTCTACTTTTAGTTCTTTGAGAAAATATTTGCAACCTACACATCTGATAGAGGGCTAAAATTCAGATTTACAAAGAACTCAAGCAAATCAGCAAGAAAAAAATAAACAACTGTATTAAAAGTGGGCAAAAGACATGAACGGAAGCTTCTCAAAAGAAGAAAGATGAATGGCCAATAAACATAAGAAAAATGCTCAATGTCACTAATTATCAGGGAAATGCAAATTAAAACCACAATGAGATTATCACCCTACCCCAGTTAGGATTGCTTTTATTAAAAAGTCCAAAAACAATAGAAGCTGGTGTGGAGGCAGAGAAAAAGGAACACTTATACACTGTTGGTGGGACTGCAAATTAGTCCAACCCTTATAGAAAACAGTATGGAGATCACATGCATTTTCAACAAATACATCATTTCATTTTTCTTATGTCTCTTGAGTATTTCTTAAAGAACTGAAATGTTGTTTCCTCTGGCATTTAGATTGGCTGGTGTTTCCAGGGCTTTCTGAAAGGCCCAGTTCTGATTTTACCTCATTGTGTTACCTATTTTGTGTCATTTTATACCTAAATTTATGCTGAATTTATATTGTCACTAATAGGTTGAAGTGTCTTGGAACTTGACAGGGAAAGCGTCTTACATCTACTGATTTCAAAAGTATTACTCCCAAAAAACTGTATCTCAAAGCCCTTATTGTCCGTAATTCTAAGAATTCATTTTATTCTCATATTTTTCCATGTAAGAACACCAACAGCATAATACAAGCAGAACTGTAAGTTTACAAGTATACACGGATATCAAAATCATTGCTAAATTTTATCAAAATACAAATCTATGGCATACTACTGGGTATAAACGGGATATGACTTTATAATTCACAATCCCACAGAGGATTTTGAGTGAGAAGAGAGTTATTCTGCTAAAATACTCTCATTTTACAGAGAAACACACTGAAGCTCAGAAAAGTTGTGACTTTTCCTAGTCAATGACTGGTGACAAGCAGGGACTTGATTTAAGTGCAGGCCACAGACTTCGCAATGCAAGTTCATTTTCAAGCGTGCGTGAGCCTACACTGAATAGTCTCACTGGCTTCTATTTATGGCCTCTCCTAGGGAGTTGCATTCTATCATAGGCTGATAATGTTTTGTTAAAATAAAGGTCCTGGTTTCTGATCCTCTTTCTTGTGGGGAGAGCATCCTTTCCCTGATATTAGGTCTAAAGGGAGAAACTCTTTTTTCAAACCTGAACAACAATCAATTAATGCTATACTTCCCACGCTACTTAATTATACTGCCATTATAATTAAAATTAAAATAACTAACACGTGTTAATAAGTAATGCTTTATAGTTATTAAAATAGAGTCACCATAAAAATAGCTGAATCAAAATGATATTTTCAGTGCACAGATTGATTGCTAATGAATAGAAATGTCCAAACATCTGTTATGGAGCATAGATAGACAGAGAAATACATAGGTAGATAGACACATCACCAAAGCAGGGTAACTAAAGACTGTCGGTCTGGAAGGGTCCAATAATAGATTTGTTTCGAATGAATTCTGGGTTCATAAGGCATACTTTGTATGACGTCCTAGTCTAGGTGTATGCCCTGACTCCAACAGCCCATCAAAAATCACAGCAAACCTGTCCTCAGGAAAAGGCAATCAGTGACTCGAGGACAGTAACAGGACAAGTGTAACTATTATTCGGATGGCTTAGTATCAGGAAAAGTATTTGAAATGACTCCCGTGCAAACTCAGATTGGTCAAGGTCAAGAATCATGCAATCAAATATAAATTCACACATTTCATCCCTGACAGAGTAAAGAGACTGATGTGAAAATAGCCTCTTCTCACATTATTTCCTCCTCTGTGATCAACAAGGCAGCACCAGCTACCTCCCTACCACAAGAAAGGGGAAAGTGAGGGTGTTCTTTAGACTACTGCTCAGATGGTGAAAGAAGTAGCCAGAAGTCTGAACGCCCAAGGGAACCAACAAAGAACAGTGACCTGCAGGTTTAGAGTTGTGCAATTTGTGCTCTGAGAAAGGAAGAAAGAAGTGATTTACTGCGCTATTTAACAAAAAGGAGAAAAATGGAAAGATTTAGTCAAAAGCTTGCAGAAGTCAGTGCTTTTCCATAAGTGGGAGGCCAGGGTTCTATATTCTAGACTACTCGGTCGACAAACTTAAAACAAATATGAAGGCTGCGTACGGTGGCTCATGTCTGTAATCCCAGCACTTTGGGAGGCTGAGGCAGGAGGATCGCTTGAGCCCAGGAGTTCGAGGTTGCAGGGAGCTGTGATGACACCACTGCCCTCTAGCCCAGACAACAGAGCAAGACTCTGTCTCAAACCAACAACAAATATGAAAAAGAGTTTTTGTATGTGCACAACCCCAAACTGTCAAAAAAGAAAAGACTCATTTTAACAAGTCCCCTTTTTTCACAGAAAAGTCTCTCTGATATTCTGATTTTCTATAGACAATCTAGTCTAATATTTTTTTGGTAACATTCCCCAAATAGTAACCCAGAAGAGTTTTCTTTGATAACCCCGAGTGTAAAAAGCATGCTAAAATCCATTTCTTGAAAGTGTTTGCTGTCATGTATGTGTTTATATTGAGTCCAAGTATCTATAATTTCTTAAAGAATTCTCAGACAAGACCCCGAATCATTTTTCCATTTTAATCTTGTTCTTCCTGTATACCTTCCTTTTTTCCGTAAGAGACTCTAAATGTGATCTGATCAATCAAGAAAAATTTAGTTTTTTAAAAAAAGAGACTGTCATGTTCTGTTTAGTTCCTCATTGGGTTTATAATCCAGCTACAAAATAAACAAAATCAGGAGTTTTCTACCTTGGATGCACAGTAAATTCACTTGGGAAGATTTTTAAACCTATCAATATCTGGGCCTCACCTCCTGAGATTCTGATTTAATTGGCTGGAGGGATATTGACATTTTTTAGAAGCTCCCCAGGTACCCACCCAGGTGATTCTAATGTGAAATCTACACTGAGTTTCTGCCCTGTCTCCGTTCTGCTCTGTCTTCCTTACCTAGGTTCTACAGCTAAGAAATTCTCTCTTCTGGATTTGTTCCATAGTTTTCTCAAACCTTACATTTATCCCCACTAAGATTCATCTCTTTGATCCACTCTTCCAGATCTTGTTATAGTATTTTTGTCAGTCAATATATTTCCTGTTCGCCTAGATTTGAGGGGATGAGCATTATAAAAGCATGTATTTGTCTTATCCTGGCCACCAACAAAAATGGTGCTAGGGCAACATACAAGACAGAACTCTTTGGCATGTTTTTATAAAGCTCCTTGTCATCCTTTGGGTAGAATCACTCCACTATTTACCATTCCTTCTCTTACTAGCATTTCTCCATCTTTTCCATAAGAATATCAAGGTTTGATATTCCAAAAGAATATTAAATATACACTGAAATTCCCTGATCTACCAGACTAGCAACCCTGTTGCTAACGGCAGTCTGACATAAATGCTCCGTTTCATTCTCAGCTGTACCAGTTTTATAATCTTGCTTTTTAAAAAACTCAAATACCCAAGAATTTTTCAGAAGATTTCTTTGAGACAGATAATAGATTTTCTTTACAAACGCTTTCCATTTCCATATTGAGGGGATCCTAAATTGAATGAACAAACATAATAAAATTGACTCAATTCTTTCTCCTCTAGAAAAATTTCGTATTTGTTTGGAGGGGAGGAGACCTGTGTGTATTATGTTCCAAGGCAAATGATGGCTTCATTCCATCAAGAGGACATTTTAATTCCCTGCTGAGGAACTAAAGATGCCTTTGTCTTTGCCAAGAAATGTACTCCACTAAAACTTTAAAATGGCCCAGAAACAGAGAAAATAAACATTGTTTAACATGAAGAATTTACCTCCACACTGTATTAAACTTTGTGCCTCCCTTGGGGGACTACAGGTATACACACTAAGGAAGAAACAGGAAAAAGTCTACAGGGAAATGATAATGCTAATTGCTACTCTTGTCACCATTCATTAGAACAACGTATATCACAGAGCTAATCAAGAGGTGAGCAAAATTTTAATCATTTATTCAGGAAAGAAAAATTCTATGTATAAGATTACTGGGCATTTTTTCATTTTTAACTGTAAACACTTTTGTATGTTTTTGCTTTAAAATGTGATGCTTCAAATTAATACTTTTCTTAACAAATGATTTTTCTGGAAACAGGTAATAGCAGACAAAAGAAATAAACTGCTATCTATTCCAACATATCTGACATAATTGGTCAAAGATTTATAAAGTCTTGCTTATGAACAGGGAGATACGCAGTCTTTACAAAACCATTGCCTAACATCACCTAACTAAAAGTGATCCACATATATAGAACACCCTGGCACAATGCACTAAGACACTACTGATTGCCAAAGTGTCTTTGATTGTTTCTCTCTTGTAGCATATGAAGATGGAATATTATTGCTCTGTTTCTTGTCATTAAAAACTTAGTATAAGCTATTATGCTTAGCTCTAACTTGGTATCCCCCGGTGTCATACTGTCAAATTACCTCAAATCAAATATTCAACAAAACCATAACACAAATATTACTTTTAATTTGGTTGCAATGTGTAGAGCTAATTTTATGCTGATATTAAAAATGTAAAATCTACACCTTAAAATATAAAAAAAATGCTTATAAAAATCTTTCCTTTGCCTGCTGCAGCTCCTTGTCTATCTAGAAATAAGTTAGCCACACCCTACATCTGTTAGACTTTCCAAAGCAAATGCTTTAGCACCCTATTTTATTTTCTTACCATGTTTCTATGGTAAACTAGATTCTCATGAGAAGTTCTTCATTTACTACTGAGACCTGTGTAGGAGTTTTACTAGTAAGTTATAAAATTTCAGGAAGCATTTGAAGAAATATTTCCCTTGGGTTTATCAGGGAAGAAATTCAGAATTTTCAGACCCTATGTAAACCAGGAAAATTCCCATACACCTTGTAGTACAATATTTATGTTTTCCAAGTGTTTAGAATAACATAAAGCCATATCCACCCATTCAATGAGCAGCAACAATGAATATATTCCTGATCAGTCATTATTTACTGCATCCATAAGGCAGGAAACTATTAAGTTCAGAAGAAAGAAAAGACATGTCTTTTGAAGAGTTTCAGGAGGCAATTAAACCAAACTCAAATGAGCAAGGGAGTGTGATTGGAGCGGGACTGGGAAGCCAGGTCATTTCTGCTACCAAGGCCAATCATTCCAGGATTCTTCCCTTTATTAGAAGGCAGAGATATCTTTTCTAGAATGATTTCTGGAATTCTGGAATTCAATGGTAAAACCTGACGAAATGCTCTACAGCAATGTAAGAACTCCTAATGGGAACACAGGCTCTTTTAAACAACCAGCTCTCATGGGAACTAATAGAGAACTCACCCCCTTCCCACCAGGGAGGGCATGTATCTATTCATGAGAGATCCACCCCCATGACCCAAACACCTTCCACTAGGTCCCACCTCCCACATTGGGATCAAATTTCAATATGAGGTTTGGAGGGACAAACATCCAAACTATAGCATTCCAACCTGGGCCCCCTAATCTCCTGTCTTTCTCACACCGAAAAATATAATCATCCCTTTTCAATAGTCCTCAAAAGTCTTAACTTGTTCCTGCATCAACTCATAGGTCCAAAGTCTCATCTGAGACTCAAGGTAAGTTCCTTTCAACTATGAGCCTGTAAGATCAAAGACAAATTATTCACTTCCAAGATACAATGGTTATACAGGCATTGGGTAAATATTCTCATTCCAAAAGGGAGAAATTGGTCACACAAAAGGCATAACAGGCCCCACACGAGTCTGAAACCCACTACAGCAGACGTTAAATTGTAAAATTCCAAAATAATCTCCTCTGACTCCATGTCCTGCATCCTGAGCACATGGGTCCAAGAGGTGGGATTCCAAGGTCTCAGTCAGCCCCACCTCCATGGCTTCGCAGGGCATAGCCCACATGGCTGATCTCAAGAGTTGGAATCTGGTGCCTGCAGCTTTTCCAGGTTGAAGGTGCATGCTGGCCATGGCTCTATAATTCTGTGGTCCCCCTGGCAGCCCTGTTCCCACAGCTCCATTAGGCACTGTCCTAGTAAGGACTCTCTGCTGTGGTTCTGCCCCTGCAGCAGGTTTCTGTGTTGACACCCAGGCTTTCTGATATATCCTCTGAAATCTAGGTTTAAGCCACCAAGCCTGCACCACTCTTGCATCCTGGGCACCTGCAGATGGAACACCGTGTGGAAGCTGCCAAGGTTTACTGCCTACACTGTCCAGAGTAGTGACCCAAGCAGTACTTGGTTGGAGTGGCCAAGAGATGGGGAGCAGCACCCCAGGCCTGTCCCCCAAAACCATTCTCTCCTCTTAGGTGTTTGGACCTGTGATGGTAGGGGCAGGTTGAAGATTTCTAAAATGCCTTCAGAGCCTTTCCCTATTATCTTAACTATTAACACCTGGCTCCCTCTTAGCTGTGCAAATCTCTTAACCAAGGGGTTGCTCTGCAGCACCCCTGCTTTTCCCTCCTGAGAATGCTTTCCTTCTCTACCACATGGCCTGGCTGCAAGTTTCCCAAATTTTTATGCTCTGTTTTTGTTTTTGTTTTTTAATGATAAATTCCACCTTTAGGTCATCTCTGCTGCTGCGTCTGATCATAAGCTGTTGAAAGTAGCCATGTCATTTCTTGAACACTTTGCTGCTTAGGAATTACTTCCACCAGACAACCTAGGTCATCACTATTAAGTTCTGCCTTTCACAAAACCCTACACATGAACACATGCAGCCAAATTCTTCACTACTGTGTAACGAGGGTGACCTTTGCTCTACTTCCTGATCAGTACCTCATTTCCATCTGAGACCTCCTCAGCGTGGCCTTTACTACCATCATTTTCTGTCAGCATTTTGGTTATACCTACTTAACCAATCTCTATGAGGGTCCAAACTTTCACCTTTTTCTGAGCCCTCCAAACTCTTTCAACCTCTGCTCATTACCCAGGTCCAAAGCCACTTCCACATTTTCAGGTATCTTTATAGCAACACCCCACTCCTGGTACCAATTTATTGTCTTAATTCATTTAGTGTTGTTATAAAGGAACACCTGAGGCTGGGTAATTTTTAAGGTGAAAAATGTTTATTTGGCTCATGATTCTGCTAGCTAGAAGGTTCAAGATTAGGCTTCTGGTGAGGGCCTCAGGGTGCTTCCATTCACGGCAGAAGGTGAAGGGGAGCCGGCATGTACAGCTCTCATGGGAACTGTGGGAGTTCCCATGAGAGTGAGAATATTAATCTATTCATGAGGGATTCGCCCTCATGACTCAGACACCTCTCACTAGGCCCCGCCTTTAACATGGGGATCAAATTTCAAAGTGAAGTCTGGAGGGGTCAAATATCCAAACCATAACACAGTATTATTCGTAATAGCCAAAAAGTCTGAACAACTGACATGTCCACCAGTTGACAAATGGATAAGCAAAATGTATATAGCTACAATTGAATACTACTCAGCCATTAAAAAAATGAAGTACTGATACATACTACCACATGGATGTACCTTGAAAACATTATGCCAAGTGAAAGAAGCCAGAAACAAAAGGCCACGTAATGTATGATTTCATTTATGTGAAATGTCCAGAATAAGCAAATTTATAGAGTCAGCAAGTAGATCAGCAGTCACCTAGGGCTGGAGCAGGGTGAGGTGTGGAGGGTAATGGGCAGTGACTGATAATAGGAATAGGATTCCTTTGGGGGATAAGAAAACTCTGGAATTAGTGGTGATGGTGACAAAACTTTGTGAACTAAAAAACCACTGAATTACACTTTAAATGAGTAAAATGGTATGCAAATTATATCTCAACAAAGCTATTAAAAAGAAAAAGATATGGAGAGTGACGCTCAAGGACTATATGCAATTTATCCAAGATCAAAAATTTATTGACTGACTCGAAATGAAATTAGTTGGTAATTTAATACATTACTTACTAAATTTCATAGGAGAAAAAAATCAACTCAAATATTATTAATACCATGTACTCACTGCTTAGGGTTCAACTCAGCAATTCAATAATGTATATTCACTCTTTCATTCCTTACATTGCCATTTTAGAAGTTTCATTTCATTTTGATAATGAAATTATTCCACCAAAATGTATCGTCCTGATCCTAAACGTATCTTTGGCAGGATGTGGGAAGTGTCATCAGATTTTCAGAGAAGTAAGGTCCCATTCTTTATAGAAGATTTTGAAAATAATTGCCAAACAAGGTTGTTTTCATTACATTTAAATATTGAAATTCTTAATAAATGTATATTTAGTCACGGCCTGGCATTATTAATCATTTATGAGAATTTTTTCACGTAAATATTTATAAGAAACATTATAATATATATACTCAATTTTTTATAATTTGAGAGCAAAAATACTTCAATTATTTTGTATTATTCTTTTTAAACCAAAAATATTTCCCAGTAAATCATGTAAAATATCTACTTATACTCTTTCCTCATGACAGAGAACAGGTAATGAAAGAAAAAGGAACCTAGTTTAAACAAACAAATTTATTCTTTGGAATTTTTATAGGCTGTTTATGAATATGTAAGTTGGGGAAATCTAATAAATACAGAGTCACAAATCAATGAAAGGTAAACTAACAGAACTCACATAAACACAATGGGAAATTAGTAACTAAGATGAATTTAAATTTAAAACAATTATATTTAAAGATAAAATGGAAAAATTATATACAGTTTTGCAAAAATAAATAACTCAATACCATACATACTTAAAATGGATATTGTCCATAAACGTGTGGGGAAACACTCACTTGTGAATTAAGCAAAACATGTGGGGTAACTCTCATTTTTTGAATTAATTTTAGTGTATCATATTTCTGAAAGAAAAAGGACCAGCAACAGCTTGGCTGTACTCATATTTAAGTATGGGTGCCTGATTTTCTACAAATCTACATTTTCAACTAAAAGAGCAAAATCACATTATTCATATCGGACCCTCTCTTTTCCTATTACAACTCCAAGTTTCCCTAACCAATCTCTTGTTTACCATAGTTATTGATTCATCCACAAAGATATTATAACTTGGCTTCAAATCCCAGCTCTGCCATTTACTAAATGGATGAGTTTTGGCAGATTTATTTTCCTTTAAAATGCAGCTAATGATAAAGCCAATATTAAGGAGAGAATAAATGAGACAGCACCACTAAAGTACTTCAACATAATACCTTATATAACTCAGCATGCATTGGTTATTGCTGTTTGTTACCATATAGCATACATCGGTTAAATAAAAGATAGGCCAAAATGAAATACTAAGATAGCCTTGTCTTTGTTAATACTCTTTTAAATATTTCTCTGCGATTATCAACCTATATATCGCTTTTATTTCACACTGAACATGAGTTGAATGCAGTATTTCTTTTCCCATTGTGTGCTTCTAATACTAGAAACTGGCTATCAACATATTTTCAGTGAGTCACATCCTTTCATATTTCAGGTTAGAAAATGAATCTGTGCCAGTGTAACCCGTTCTCTCACCAAGTCAACTGTGTCTCATGCACAAAAGTGTGGACTTGGGGACATCAAGCGTCACAAGCTAATTGAATGGTCAAAGATAAATTCTACAATAATCTATTTGTGTGCAATTTCTTTCCCCAAGCTCTTAACTTTAGAGTTAATAATACAGAAGAGCCCAGAGAGACCAGAATGAGAGTTGAATACCATTTTTCATATATGGATAGGGAAATATTTATAATAATGCCTCACGTCGGTCTGCAATGTTTTTTGGCTTTCTCTTGGCTTACCAACCAGTCAAATCAGAAAAATCACAGAAAGAGTGGGATATTAAGCATTTGAGCATTGAGACACGATATCACAGGGGAAATGAGCGTTTTATAATTCTATGTTGTTATTTAATTGGATAGGAATTCATCAGTTTGGGAAACTGTGTAGGCCTTAGTTGTTCAGTTACATAATTGCACATTAGGGGAGCCATGCTTGGTGAATTAAGTTAGATAACCAGGAAAATAAATAAACCACAATGATTTCTTATAAGTCAATACTTTCTGCCACCATGCAATATTTCACATTTTCCCATAATATCAATGTGGTATCATGGTTAAGCAATTATTGTTTGATCAAAGACTGTCTATAGATCAAAGACTATTGAAAAATATTGCCAAATTGCCTTTCAAGAATGTTAGGACATTTTAAAACTCTTATCAATAGTATAAGAAACTATCAATTTTTCCGTATCTTACATACATATCAAAATATAATTTTTACTCATGGCTTGACATGATGCTATACCAAAATACTGAACTGTACTAGAAGATATATATGGACACCAAATGAATAAGTCAGCTGAGACAGTAATGTGACTTAAATATATGTCAATGTTGCTTTCATTAAATGGTGCCACAACTGGAAACTGGAGTTTTCCTGAACTGAAAATACAGGCTCTTAGGAGGAGTTACAAAAAGCAGCCAAAAGCAGATTAAAAATAATATTAATATTTGATAAGGAGTATTTATCAGTGAAAGCCTTTGCACATTCAGGATTTATTTCAAAGAAACTTAATAGAAAAGTTTCAGAGAAGACTTAAGATTTATCAGATGGAGTGGCTTCTAATTTAGCATTTCAAGTCATTCTTATGTCAAATAACAGAAAGAAAGGTCTTCAGAGGTTCAAGACAGAGATTAATTGAACTATTTTCAAGCAGACATACTTATATTCTTAAGCACCATTGCAATCTTCTTTGCAATTACTTGGTAGTATTGAAATCTCAGGATAGCACTTTGGTATTTATAGCCCTTATGCTATTATATGAGACTAACTCAAGATAAGGAAAAATGCCCATTGGTAATTTATACTATCACACTGATTTTGCCAGTAACCAACCAACCTTCAACTCAGACCTAAATGATCATAAAACGTTGTGATGCTAAATAATTCAGTGTAATCATTAGAAGAATTCAGGAGAATTCTAGTGTGTTCAGATAAAGATTTCATGCTTAGATAAGTTCAGAAAATGCTTGATTTAATGAAGCTCAATAGAGTTGAGTTTTTGTTTAGTTTTCTTCTTCTTCTTTTTTTTTTGCTACAGGACTTCTCAGAGCTCCATCTTTGAGTTGCAGCATTTTACAAAGTTATCAAAATGATGAACGGTTCTTCCCCTAAAATATTCATGTTTTAAAGAACGGCACTGTTGCTTTCAACAGAGATTAGGTCACGCAACTACCCATGTGCTACGGATGGGTCTATGTCTTATTCTTTGTCTGTTGTTCACACATTCTTTAATACATGGTAGAAACACACTACATATCTGGTGAATGAATAACTCATCATTATAAAGAAAAACCAAGATTTTAAATTTACCCAACATTTGGAAAAATCATAGCATTCACTGCTGATGAGGGCATTTTCTTCCACACTAAAAGCAACTTGAAAATCCTGATAACAAGAACAACAACCTACAGTTCTCCCTCTTCCTCCCCACACACAGCTGTAAGGTAGGTATTATTTAGTGTATAATAAGTAACAGAACACACAATTGAGAATATTTTTAGCACAACTGAAGAATATTTAATGACATCAGAGAATGTGCACAAAATAATATCAAATAAAGAGAACAGGATACAAAACCGAATATAAAACATGTTTCCAATTTTGTAATACCCATAGACATGTCTATAGACACCCACGGATATTCCCACTCATGTATTTCAATGGAAAAAAATCTTGGAAGGAAATGCCTAAAAATATGTTAATAGTGATTTTTGTCTGAGTGATGGAATTACTACAGATTTTTTTCTTTATATTTCTGTTTCCTAAATGTTTACAAATAACTACATTAAGAGCTTACATTGATTCATTTTATAAAGAAAACCCAGGATATACAGATCTACTTTCCAATGCTTCAAAAATTTCCAAATGCCTAAGTATTTTTTGTCTACATATTAATTCTATATTCAAGTACAAAAATATAACTTTAGGGTTTTACATTTACTAACATGATCCAGAAGACACAACTGAGGCAATAATGCTTTTGTTTCAAATGTAATCCTATTGTGAAGACAACAAAATGGTGAGCGAAGGTGGCCTTACGAAAAGCATGACTTCCCCATCATGTTCATTTAGGAGCACTAGGTGATGAATTTCACTGAATGAGTGACTTTAGTGGCTTCTCAATCTCAAGTACACAGGCTATGGGCGAGGAGACTGGAGTATAAAGACCCAAGGATAGATGTGGACTTCTTCCTAGACTGCCTGTTTACCCTAGGGAGGGTGAGTGGTAATGGCTTGACAAATTATCCTTCTGTGAAAACAACACTGACATACGACAGGGCAGAACGCCAAGTTTACATGAATTTTTTTAAATAAAATTAAAACTTCCAAAATTTCCAAAGAAAATTTCAAACTTGCTAGAGTTTAGGGCAAATACAAATACACCATCCTTCAGCAGTTTTTCAAAAAGTCTCCGTAATGCAAGAAAGGCAGAGGAATACAGACCTAGAGAGGATGGATGTGCCTACACTCTGTGGAGACAGCGAGACAGTGCCCCCGGCCCCACGCGCACAGGCAGAATCAGAGATCTTTACAGCATTCCGGTGCCAGAGTGCAGGGCCAAGATTTCCTCAGATTGCTTCAGTTACTCTGAGGAGAAGGCTGCCAAGAACAGGGCGAGGGCGAGAGATGGCTCTGCTTTCCTCTGAAAGTGAGAGTCAGTGACAGGAACAGCGGGTGGAATCAAATGAAAAACACATTTCCCAGCTTTACATTAAAAACTTCAGGCATGTGCAATAAAACACTCAGACCAAATGATTTCAAGATCTGTGAGTTCATACTTTGGCCCCCAGCAATTATGGGCATTCAAAGAACTTAAACTTGGGTTTTTCTTTTGGTTAAGAATGAAGAAGACTCTGATTTAGGGGGTTTTCTGCATAAATTTGAAATCTAATTATTATGTATGCAAGTACCTTGTTTTAAAATATTCCATGCTCATTTTGAAAGAAACACACATTTGTGTGTGTGTGTGTATTCAGAAAAAAAGTATACATGAATATATACTACCATGTGATTGTTAAGTAGTGGGAATATGGGAGATTTTTATTTTCTTTATAGTTTTTCTGCATTTAATTTTTTTCTGCAAAGTTTTTATAATCAAATATCTAAAATATCTAATGAGAAATTGTCCACTATTTAAATGTTATTTTTTTTAAATAACCCAAAACCTTCTG
>CAUYSK010107664.1:0-20115 GCA_963575035.1 Avahi laniger | reverse complement strand
ATCCCTTGAGCTCAGGAGTTCGAGACCAGCCCGAGCAAGAGCTAGACCCGGTCTCTAGAAAAAATAGAAAAATTAGCAGAGCGTGGTGGCCCGCGCCTGTAGTCCCAGCTACTCGGGAGGCTGAGTTAGGGGGATCGCTTGAGCCCAGGAGATCGAGGTTGGAGTGAGCTAAGATGACGCCACTGCACTCTAGCCCAGGCAACAGAGTGAGACTCTGTGTCAAAAAAACCAACCGAACAACAACAACAACAAAAAAACCCCACAAAAAAACAACAACAAAAAATACCCTAATGTGGCTTCGGGCTCCTAACTCCCATCAGTCATTGGTGAAGGCTGTTTCCAACGGGCGTGAATTCCCTAGCATTTCCAGTCTGCTACGTGGGTGGCAAAGCAGGCTCCAGTGGGAAGAGAAAGCCCTCAGTCAAGGTAATGCAGGAGCTAGCAGTTGGAAGTTGGGCCAGCGTGTGCTAAATCGGCAAGAAAGAAGAGACAAGGGTGGCAGATATGACAGTGTTTGCTACACAGCCAAATGGTCTTTTAAAAAATTAATTTCTAATTACAAAAGCATTCATTATCCTTGAAAGACATTTTGTTATTAATGTTAAGCATAAAGCTAAAGTCCTCTCGATCACCGTCCCCAATCCTTCGCTTCATTTCTCCCCAGAGGCAACCACACCGTCAGTTATCATTTACATGTGCTTTTATACATATATGTGCTCATTGAAATTATATGGTGTTATTTTGTAGGTTTTTGGATTTTATTTCATAGCACACATGTTTTCTTGCAATTTGCTTTATTCAGTAAAATTTGTCTTAGAAGTCAACTATGCCATATTATGACTCATAGATCCATCTCATTCTTTTTAAATGCTGCGTAATATCCCCCAGTATGTGTATGCCATGGTTTATTTCACTGTTGCCCTGTGTTCACTGTTACCAAAATTGTACGATTAGTATCTGTGTCTCTGTGTGTTTGTATCTGTCTAAGGGTGTATGGCTAGGGTAGATACAAAGCAGTAGAAATGCTGCCTCAGCTTTTTTTTTTTTTTTTTTTTTTTTGAGACAGAGTCTCACTCTGTTGCCCTGGCTAGAGTGAGTGCCGTGGCGTCAGCCTAGCTCACGGCAACCTCCAACTCCTGGGCTCAAGCAATCCTCCTGCCTCAGCCTCCCAAGTAGCTGGGACTACAGGCATGTGCCACCGTGCCCAGCTAATGTTTTCTATATATGTTTAATTGTCCAGATCATTTCTTTCTATTTTTTTTAGTAGAGACGGGGTCTCCCTCTTGCTCAGGCTTGTTTTGAACTCCTGAGCTCAAACAATCCGCCCGCCTCAGCCTCCCAGAGTGCTAGGATTACAGGCGTGAGCTGCCGCGCCCAGCCTTGCCTCAACATATTTTAAAAATTGTATTAGAGGTTTAAAATGTGTTCTCTAGCTGAGCACGGTGGTCCCAGCTACTTGGGAGGCTGAGGTGGGGGGATCGCTGGGGGCCAGGAGTTCGAGGCCGTAGTGCACTATGATTGTGCCTGTGAATAGCCATTGCGCTCTGGCCTGGGTGATGTAGTAAGAGCCCGTCTCTAAAAAAAGAAAAGGAAAGGAAAAAAAAAATGTGTCCTCTAAAATGTACTTCCAATTTACAAGTGTACTAGGAGAACGCTGGTGCCCTTCTTACTATAGGAGTTCCCATAGCTGCGGGAGCCTCCATTTCCCATCTGGCCCTGCTCTGGACTCCTTTAGCAGAAGTTAACAAAGGGAAAGAAGAGCCGTTCATCACAACCACCCACACCCCACGCACCTTCCGCAGCATCCTATTCTCCAAGGGGCCACCAGGACAGAACTACAGGATTCTGTAGGAGAAACCAGTACCCTAACAAAGCCCTCAGTGGCAACAGCATCTGTGGTATCTAGCTGAGGGCAGAGTCTCACAGAGACTCTGGGAGTGGATTTATTTCTGAGTACATGTGACAACCCCTAGCAACTCCTAGAAATAATTAGGTGAATTTTGTGGTGTGACAGGGCAATTAGGTTACAACTAGCTTTTGTTTTATGCCACCAACAGTGGACCTGGACGCCTGTGGGAGTGGCAGCTGCAGGAGGAAGGCTGGACAGTTTCTTTCAATTACCCCTAAACATGCCTGGGTCTGGGATCTACGCTGTCCTTTGCCATGTGACTATCTGAAAAATATTTTTTTCAGGGAGAGGAAATAGCAAAGGCAAAAGTGGATGTGTGTTTATTGTGTTAAAGGAATGGTAAGGAGGCTGGTTGGAATGGAGGGAGTGAGGGGGGAAAGTAGGAAATAAAGTCAGAGAAAAAATGATGAGCTTGAAGACTCCCTCAGCTTTCCCAGATCACTTCCTGTCCGAAGGTGGTTTTAAACCTCGCAGCTTTTTCAGACCAGGCTCTTGGTTTCTTTGGTAATTTAATTCCTTCAAAATCATAGAAGGCCTAAGATCTATTTGCTTCTAGACAGTCCCATGTGCTGTAACCATACCCAAAGTTCTTTCCTAGATAGAATTGTCCAGTCTCCTTTATGTAGTATTTGCTCCCTCACTCTCATGCTTCTCTCACTTTCAAATTAATGGTGGCTACCTTGATGTCATCTCAAACAACAGGCTTAGAGGAGAAGGACACCACCACTCTTAATCTGATTTTTACTTCGGGGCAGGGTCCGTCTGTTTAACTGAGGGGTCATAATGGGCCATGTGTCAAGTGGTCAAGTAGTCCCTAAGCAGCTGCGTGGTGGCTGATACTGTTGCAGCTCTTAGGCTAGCTTGCCACACTTCTATAGATTCTGCTTGTAACAGATAATGAGGCCAAATGGATTTAGACAGTATATTACTTACAGAGACAACATAAGCAAGGTCAGCATGGTGTCAGCTTCCCGTGTCCCTAGTCCCACAGGATGACATGGAACCCAAGGAGAAAAATGACAAACCAATCCAAGTGGTAGGTTGCTCTGCTGTAGAGAAGCTAGTTATAAACTACAGCCGAGCAGTTTTATGGAGTGCTACAGAAGTCTACAGCTGTACCCTGGCTGGGAAGTGGGGAGGGTGGAAAGGGTTGCCTTCCCTAAAACCAGTGAGATGGATGAGAAACAGCCTTGTGGCAGTCTCCCACAAGATAGGGACAAGAAACTGCCTTGCAGCAGCTCCCTGTCCTTATCTCCCCTTGTTCCAGGAGGAATCACAGGGCATTCTGCCAAGACACAGGTCAGACTACAGTCAAGGCTTGCTCATGTGGCCACATGAAGACGTGCAAGGTCACCACCATGTCACAATGTAGCCGTTCCCTTACAGTTTCTTACACAAAGCCTTTTTCAGTCTCTTCTCATTATTTGGGATACAGTAGCAGTCCGCTTTTCTAACTCTGCTTCTCCAGATTTCCCACCTCTTATTTCTTTTCATTGCTGCTCTTGAATCAGCCAATTCTTGCCTGACTTTTTCTCTTTCTTGTAATACCTTGCTAAACACAGAAAGTAACCATTGATATACACCTAGCATTGCTTTCCATCCTCTTTCCCTAAAGTTACAGGCTCAGGAGACACTTGGTCTGACTTCCAGTTTATCACAGGTGGCATTTCAATCAAGAATTTTGCTGCTTTTTAACATGGCACTCCAACTTTCTATCCTCCAGTATCAGTTTCCTCACTGCCCACTAGCTCAAACACAACAGAAATTTTGTTATTACTCATTTTACAGTTACCGGGTGAGTGAACAGGTCAATGGGGCAGCCCTCCTCCATGCAGCCATTCAGAAACCCAGGCTGACAGGGGCTCTGCTGTCTTCAACACATGGCTACCAAGGTCATCTTCATGGGTATGGTGCAGAGTCATCCCATTGCAACAACCTGGAGCGGGAGAAAAGCACATAAGAATAAGCTTGGGAGTTTTATTAAGAGCAAGCTGAAAGTGGCACATGAAATTTGTTCTCATATTCCATTGCTTATCATTTTATCATATGGCTACAAGTAACTGCAAGGGAGGCTGGGAAATGTGTGTCTAGGAAAAAGAGGAAAGCATGGACCAGGGGAGCAGCTAGCAATCTCCGCCACAGGTGCTGGGAAATAGTGTATTGGCAGTGGGGGTGGTGAGATGTGGCAGAATTCTGGATTTATATCGAAGATAGAGACATCAGAATTTGTTGACTCCAAAGTTTTTGCCTGAATGATTGGAAGAATGAAGTTGCCATATACCAAGATGGTAAAAACTATTGAGAACTCAGTTTTGAGCATGTGATTTTTGAGATGACTGTGAGCATCCACATGGATACCTCAAATAAACAGTTGGATATGCAAATCTATGGTTCAAAGGAATAGTTGGTACTGAAAATATAAATTTGAGGGCCCTCAGGACATGGATGATATTTAAAGGCATTGGACACTAAATGCAAAGCTGTATATACAGTAATACTGAATCTCATTCATTCTACAAAATACATTTTCTCACATTGAAATTGGAATGCATCTTATAACACTTAATAGAGTCTTATTGTGTCTGGCAGTGTTTTCTTCCTTTGTTAGTGGCATTTAAAATAACGATGTATTTTACGATTGATGGTACCTCAGGTTCAATGAAACATGGTAATAATAGGAAAAATGATCATGATAATATTGAGCACTTAATATTGTACATCAGACAAGCCCTTTCCATGATTATCTTTACATGTAGTTATTAATATATTATGGAAAGGCTAAGGACACAGACAGTGGGGCCCGACTGGTTGGGTTTGTCTGAAATCTAGCTCTGGACTTATGAATCACATGACTCTGACCAAATGTTTAATCTACCTGTGCCATAGTTTCCTTATCTAAAATGGGATGGTAATAGTACCTAACTTATAAGTTTATTATGAGGATTAAAGGAATTAATACATGCAAAGTGCTTAACACATGATAAGTGCTAAAATGATTTGATATCATTAATAGTACAATATGTGAAAACATATGTATGCATGCAAAAATTTATTACCTATACTTTTTAGTGCATTTTATCTATATTACTGTATGTATTTTATACCTCATAAAACAGAAGAACAAACCAAAATAGGTTTTGAGAAAAAGAGATCTGTCTCCTAAATAAGAAAATATGTGTACAGTGATGTTCATTGAAGCATTTTTGTCTGAAATTAATATAGTTACTCCAGCTTTCTGTTGATTAGTGTTAGCATGGTATATCTTTCTCTGTCCTTTTACTTTTATTTAATCTATCCGTGTCTTTATATTTAAAGTGAGTTTCTCATAGACAAGGACTAGTTGGGTCTTTTTTTTTTAATCCCCTTTGACAGTTTCTGTCTTTTTATTAGACCATTGATGTTTAAGGTGACTATTGATGTAGCTGGATTAATGTCTACCATGTTTGTTACTGTTTTCTATTCATCGTCCTTGTTCTTTTTTTGATCTTCCAGTCTTTTTTTCTGCCTTCTCTGGTGTTAATTGAAGATTTTATATGATTCCATTTTCTCTCCTCTTAGCCTATCATTATACTTCTTTGTTTAGGAGTTGCTCTAGAGTTTACAATATACATTGACAACTAATTCAAGTCCACTTTCAAATAACACTATACCACTTCATGAGTATTACAAGTACCTTATAACGAAGTATTCTTAATTCTTTTCTCCCACTCCTTATAACATTGCTGTCATTTATTTCAGTTATCCATAAGCTATAACCACATTGTTGCTATTATTATAATATTTTGAATAAAACTGTTATCTGTTAGGTGAATTAAGAATAAGAAAAGATTTTATTTTACTTTCATTTATTTCTTCTCTCCTCTTCCTTTCTTAATGTAGATCTAACTTTCTGACCTACATACTTCTCCTTTCTGAAGCACTTCTTTTAACATTTCTTTCAAGGCAAGTCTACTGGAAACGAATTCCCTCAAATTCCCTTTTTGTCTGCATTTTTTTGGTATTTATCCTACTTAGTGTTCTCTGAGCTCCCTAAATCTGTAGTTTGGTATCTGTCATTAATATTGAAAAATTCTCAGCCATTGTTACTTCAAATATTTCTTCTGTTCCTTTCTCTCTCTTTTCTCTGTCTGGAATTCCCATTATGAGTATGTTACAACTTTTGTACTTGTCCCGCAGTTCTTGGATATCCTGTTCAGTCTTTTTCATTCTTTTGTATTTTTTTTCATTCTTTTTTTTTCCTCACCCCCCCCCCCACTAGAACTCTTAGCATATTAATCATAGTTGTTTTAAATTCCTAATCTGATAACTACAACATATCTGAGTCTGGTTCTGATGCTTGCTCTGTTTCTTCAAACTGTGTTTTTTGTCTTTTAGTATGCCTTTTCATTTTTAGTTGAAAGGTGCACATGATGTACTGGGTAAAAAGAACTGTGGCAAATGGATCTTTAGTGATGTGGTAATGTGGTGGGGAGTGAGCCTGTGCAGCTCGCTGGGTTGTGAACTTCACAAGTGCTTCTCATCCCTGTCCCCCCCAGCCCCCTTTAGATGAGACTGGAAGGCTACAGGGGGCTGGAATTGGGTATATCCCTCCTCTAATGTGGAAGATTAATAATACCCAAGTAAAAAAAAAAAAAAAGGCACCTGTAAAGTAGCTTCCCTTGAGAGCATGCTTTTGTTAAGGAGAACAGAACACTCTGATCATATTTCAAAATGGTCACTTTCCCCTTTCCCCTGCAGAGTTTTTAACTCTCCAGCTTGTTCACTCTAGTCTCTAGCAATTTATCAATTACAGTTTAAGTTTTCCTACCCTGGCACTGGCTCCAGCTGCAGGCTTCTGTTCCAAGGCTTCTGCTCTGGTAAGCTGTGGTTTTCCATATTTACCCATTGTCTCCAATTTTGGGGGGCAACAATTAGCCCTATGATCTCAATTTTCTGATGGATCTAAGAGGAGTTGATTTTCAGTTTGTTTGGCTTTTTTCTTATTGTGAGAGTGAGAGAGGACTTCCAAGCTCCTTACATGTTGGACCAGAAACTGGAAGTCAGCATTTTCTTATAATAGCAAAAGGTTAAAAACAGCCAACTGTATATCAGTGAAGGACTGGCTATCCAGATTATGCTGCATCCACCCACTGGAATACTATGCAGTCAAAAAGGTCAGCTCTAAATATCCTGATATGGAATGATCTGTGAGATATTTTCAGTGAAAAAAATGCAAGGTGCAGAAAATAGAGCATGCTAACATTTGCTGAGTGTTCTAGGAAATAAATGTTTATTTGAAAAAGAGGTATGCATACATACCTATAATTCTTCAGAATAAATTTTAAAAATGCAGTTTTAAAAGATTAGTGGAAAATACACCAAAATTATAGCAATCACATTTTAGCATTATGGAGGATATTTTTATTTGTTTCTCAATTTTCCAAACTTTCTTAATTTATTAATAGTTACATCATTTCTATAATTATTTTTTCAAAAGAATTGTTCATACAAATAAATCTGGAAGGAAAAATAAGGTCATTGGTTTTGGTGATGGAATTAAAGAAAATGTTTCCTGTTTGCCAGATATTTTATAATGTCACCATGTTACATTTATAATAATGTTTTTTGTGTTTGACATATATGCAGGTTTTGTGTGGTTTAAGCCTCTGTTATCCAGATTAGACACACTAACCAAAAAGCCCTTTTACAAAATGGTGCCTGTACCAGGCCTGCTTTTGTTGGTTAAAATACCCATTCCACTACTATTTCTAGCACATGTTTAAAAGCTATCATACATCACTATTTCGGTATGCAATCCCATGTTTGTGGAAGGACTTCAGGGAGCAGAAAAGGCTAGCTGATTTGGAAACTTATCATTTTTCTGCAATTCTTAAGCAAACTGTGAGTGGACAATACAGTCACAAACAGCAGCACCTTCTACAAACAACTACTCTAGTAGGCAAACGCAAGAGCAGAGCCCTGATGTCCTCTGTACCTAGGTCAACTCCCAAAGAAGGAAGAAGTCCTGAAATGAACCCAAAAATATAAAGAAGGGAGAGAATTGATGCTAGATAGTTGATAAATTATAAATTTGCATTTTTTCTAAAAGGAGTAAATTTTTAAATAAAAGAGTGAGAGGGAAAAATATACCTAAGGGTCAAGAAAATTGTTTTTTCTAGCAGTCAAAAATGTACTGTTTAGAATAAAAAAATAAATAAGCAAAAACCAAAAATCTAACCCATTTTGGTTGAAAGAAAGCCTCTTTGAATTGGTGAAAAGTTTGAATTGCAGAGTATCTTTAGAAAAGATACTTTATTACTATATATATTTTCTGAGGTACACGTATAGACACTCTTTGAAGATGAATTCTGCCTTAGAAGTCCTGAAGGAAGTGGATCTCAAACTTAAGTAGCCTGCAGTAGAGTCACTGGGGGCACCTCTTTAGCTTGGACCCTTGGCTCTGCCTCTCTTCATTCTGGAAAGCTCTGTGCAAAACAGAGCTCTCAGGTTATTACTATGCTGATTCCAGATGTTTTAGAGAAGCTACTTTAATTACTAAGAACGATTTAGGAGTTTAGTATTTTAATAGATTTTTCTAAAATGTCAAAACAACTCTATAATAGAGACTAGATTGTAAATAATTCTCCTGTAATTTTGTTATACTGTTGGTTTGAATATGTCTTCTTTTTTTTCTTTCCTCAATGATAGGGCAAGCATAAAATTCAAGACCATTGCTGTCTAGAGCACTGGTCCCCAACCTTGTTGGCACCAGGGAGTGGTTTCATGGAAGACAATTTTTCCATGGGAGGGGGGGAGGAGGTGGAGCTCAGGCAGTGATGTGAGCAATGAGGAGCGGCTGTAAATACAGATGAAGCTTTGTTCCCTTGCCTGGCCACTCACCTCCTTCTGTGTACCCCAGTTCCTAACAGGCCATGGACCAGTACCAGTCCACAGCCCGGGGGTTGGGGATTGCAGGTCTAGAGTATCATGTTCTAATTGAGTGAGATCCAAATTAATGATGTTGTAGTATATGGATTAGTAGCAAATGAGCATATTTGTTTATGAGCTTAAAAGTGTTTACTTTTTTCTGAGATAAGCAGTATTTCCAAATTGGAATAGACTTTGAAGAAACTCTAGCAAAAGGAAGTTGATTGAAAATTTGCCTTTTTACAAAACTTCCAGGCTGGCCAAGAAGACATAGGGATGCTTTCTAAGGCAGAAAACAAGGTGGAGCTGAAGCTTCACCAGGCTACAGTCATGTAAAGAAAATCTAACAGAAATTTGCCTTGATGTCTGACTTGAATTAGCATATGGTTGGTCTGGGTGACTGCAGTGCAGTTTTGATTGTGAAAATGATTGAGAAAACCAAAGGTTAACTTTGTCATCCATGTTTAAATCATGAGGCTTATATTTTAGCCAGGTAAGACCTGGAGAATTTGGAATCTTCTGGACAGGTACATGGACAGATCTGAGCTATACCACTGTTAAGGAGCCCGCCCGGAGCTCCCTTACTAGAACTAGCATAGGGTCAGGAGTGAGGGGTAATCTGTGCCATAAACTGGTGTTATCTCCAACTGGAAAAATACATACTTCTTAGGCTTAGATGAAATAAGCAACACTGTGCTAGTAAAAACAAAAGAATCAAATTATTTTGTACTGTGGTGGTTTACATAAAATATATTAAAAAGAACCCTTTCAAATTTTAAATCCCAAAAGATCCAAAAACTCTTGAGCAAAAGAAATGAAATAATACCTAAAATACTGGCTAATACACTCATTGGTGAAATATTAACAGGGATGCATCCTGTGGGGGAGGGGGTAAGATACAGATGCCAGGGAGGTAGGTTGTCCTGGGGTCAGCTCTGGGGTCCAGCCAGCATTTTTCAAGTCTCATTCCTCAAATCTTTAATACTCAGAGATGACCGGTCTGTAGTGATAACCTCATGCTAACCAAATCCAGATATTTAGATCACAATGGGAATATGTTCATTACTGTTCTTCAGAACAGTAATGTTGGGGTCCTAATGTCCAGGGTACCTGCTACACAGTATCAAAATTTTGGAGCAGAGTGCGCTGGTGTGTGTCTGGTGTCCCAGATACTTGGGAGGCTGAGGCAGGAGGATTGCTTGAGTCCAGGAAGGAGTTTTGGACTGTAGTGTGCTATGCTCATCAGGTGTCCCCACTAAGTTAGGCATCAATATGGGTGACCTCCTGGGACTGGGGGACCACTAAGTTGCCTAAGGAGGGGTGAACAGGTCCAGGTGGGAGCAGGTCAAAACTCCGGTGCTAATCAGTAGTAGCCACTGCACTCCAGCCTGGGTAACATAGTGAGACCTTGTCTCTTTAAAAGAAAACTTTTTTGAAAGCCATTTTTTAGTAAAATAGCTGTCCATTCCCCGGGCTTCTCTGTGGTTTCTTACCTCTTGCCTCCAGATTCCTGGCTGGCTCCTCTCTCCCTCCGTGCCCCCTCAGTGACCCTTCCTCCCTTCAGCTCCTTCCCCAAATTTCTTCTTTGAGTTTTCTGTAGAGCTATTCAGTTTGGTGCCCAGGCCCTGGGGCTCATCTTCCACCTCCTGGGCTTCTCAAGGTTTTTTTTGAAAATCAGGATAAAAAAGATTTCATCTTGTTGAATGTATTTTTCTTTCTTTTGTGTTTTTCTTGGCGTTTTAAACTTGCTGGGGATTTTGTTCTTTTTGTTTTTTTAACTAGAGAAACTAAGAGAAAATATATGCAGACTTTCTCCAATGACACTATGGACACCTTCAGGGTTTGGCCTTTTATTATTTATTATTACCTTATCCCTCTTAACAGGGACAAACCTGGGTTTTGTGAAGCCTGATGCTTCTACAATTTTGAGAGGCTTCTTTAAAAAAAACACTTCAAAATTACAAGTGCAAAATTAGGTACAAAGGGAATATTTACAATGAGAAAAGTAATCACCACAAATTACAAATTTTAAAAAGCCAACAAATTAAACAGCACAAAAGCCAGAAAAAAATCGTGGTTGATCAAAAATGTTTCTCTTATTAATAATTTAGAAAAATTTTTGAGCTTCACAACTTAGTAATATCAAGTATGTTTTTAAGATTATCAAATTTGAGACAACTATCAAGTTTCTTTCATATATAAGCTGTAAGTTTTTAAGACTTTTGTACAGTTACTAATGTTATATATTCTCTGACTTGGATAATACTCATAACTAGCTTGTCCTTGATGTTTTCCATATAATGGCAATGGTATTGATTGGTGACTGAGCCCCATGTGCCATGACTAAAAACAAGTAGCTGGTTGCCCTTGAATAGGCAAGTATAGGACATTTTTGCTGTAGAACCTTTTATGTCTCCAGAACACAGGGATGATTCAAGGCTGGAGCTATTCCTGGTGTCCTTGCAGGACTCTGCATCCAAGTCCTTGGCTGGGAATACGTCAGGTTCAGAGAGGTTCTCACAGAACAGGATGGACAGACTATTTCTAAGCATGTCGTTAGACATTGGCGTCTAAAATTTGGTTGAATATCCATGAGCAATAGCGTGCTATCAACTGTGATAATTTATATTGTCCCTCATTCTCCCTAGCTGCATCCTCTGCCTGTTGTCAGGAAGGAAGATGAAATGAGACCACCTACTTAGATTCTTAGTTATGATATTTTTATATTAAAAATAGTAAGTCATTGTGGACTTCCCTCATTCCATTCAATCACAAAGCCTTCTCTAGGGGACATACTACCAGAACTTCCTCCTCTTAGATATTTGTTTGGCCATTAGCCCAGAAAGTACTTCCACAGGTATGAAGCATTTAACCCCTTGCCTATAGAACTTCTTTGAAGTTTGGAGCCCTGAAAGTATTAAATAATATCAATTTATCCAGGAAATTTTGTCTATTCTTTAAGATAAGTGTCCTAGTAAACAATGAGTATACTCACCAGATATTTCTGGGGCAAGGGAGGGGGAAGAAAGTGCAATGGGAAATTTTATGAGGAAATGTAATATAATAAGGTTTTTCCCTAATGAGGCAGAACCAGGAAGTGAAAAATTACAGTTTGAAAACTAAAGGACAGGTGTTAGAAAAGAGAAACCCAAACAAAGGAAGTAAGAAGAAAGGCGTGGACTATATGAATTTTAATTTAAGGACTTATACTGTGCCATTGAATTTATTCTCCACCCCCCCCACCCCCAGCTTCCCCTGAACCTATTCTTTTAACTCAGAACTGTTCATTTCTTATCCCAGTAACTGAGTGGAATGTCTCAAAAGGGGGCAGTCCTGTAGACCACGTCCGCCCTGGAGTTCAGGTGCACACTCTGGGTGTGCACCACAGAGCGTAAGAAGGAGTGAGTTGCTGGTGAGCTTGACTTGAGAGTTGAGACTAACACTGATGGTAAAAGTGTAATTTATAGACTAAACAATATGCAATTGCCAGTATTTGGCTGTATTTTCTTCATTTTTTTATTCTGGTAAAATATACATAACATAGAATTTGCTATTTTAACCGATTTTGAGAGTACCATTCAGTGACATTAAGTATATTCACAGTGTTGTGCAGCCATCACCACTTTCCATTTCCAGAACTTTTTCATCATCCCAAACAGAAACTCTGCACCCATTAAACAATAACTCCCATTACCCTTTCCCCCGACTCCTAGCAGCCTCCATTCTTCTTTCTGTCTCTATGAGTTTGACTACTCTAGGTACCTCATATAAGTGGAATCATCCAATATGTGACCTTTTGTACCTGGCTTCCTTTCATTTACCATGTTTTCAAGGTTCATCCACATATTAGAGTTTCATTCCTTTCCAAGGCTAAGTAGTATTTCATTGGGTATATATACCAAATTTTGTTTATCCATTCATTTATTGATGGACATTTGGGTTGTTTCCACATTTTGGCTATTGCGAATAATTCTACTATGAACAGTGGTATACAAATGTCTGTTAGAGCCCTGATTTTCAATGCTTGGGGCATATACCTAGGAGTGGAATTGCTGGGTCATATGGTAATTTTATATTTAGCTTTTTGAGGAACTGCCACTTGTTTTCCACAGCAGCTGCACCATTTTACATTCCCACTAGCAGTGTAGGAAGGCTCCAATTTCTCTGACATCCTGGGCAACACTTATTATTTTCCTTTTTTTTTGTTGTTAATAGCCTTTCTAATGGGTATGAAGTGGTATCCCATTGTGGTCTTGATTTGCATTTTCCTAACAAGCTAGTGATGTTAAGCATCTTTTCATGTGCTTATTGCCATTTGTGTATCTTCTTTGGAGAAATGTCTATTGAAGTCTTTTGCCTATTTTTGAATGGGATTTTTTGTTTTGCTGTTGTTGAGTTGTAGGAGTACTTTATATATTCTGGATAGTAATCCTTTATCAGATATATTATTTTCAAATATTTTCTCCCATTCTGTAGGTTGCCTTTTCACTCTGTTGTAGTGTCTTTTGATGCACAAAAGTTTTTAATTTTGTTGAAGTCCAATTTATCTATTTTTTTGCTGCCTGTGCTATTATTGTCATATCTAACAAATTATTGCCAAATACAATGTGGTAAAGCTTTTCCCCACTGTTTTAAGAATTTTATAGTTTTACCTCTTATGTTTTGTATGTGATGTGAGGTAAAGGTCCAACTTCATTGTTTTGCACACATATATACATACACATACAAGTATATATGTATACACACACGCACACACACACACATATATCCAGTTTTCGCAGCAACATTTGTTGAAAGGACTGTCCTTTCCCCATTGAATGGTCTTGGCACCCTTGTTGAAAATCAATTGACCATATATGTTAAAGGTTATTTCTGGGCTCTGTATTCTATTCCATTGGTGTATATATATATACCTCTCCTTATGCAATGTAGCTTTGTAGTAAGTTTTGAAATTTAGTATGTAAGAGCCCTCCAACTTTGTTCTCCTTTTTCAAGATTGTTTTGGCTATTTGAGAGTCCCTTAATTATCCATATAAATTTTAGCATCATCTTGTCAATTTCTGCCAAAAAAAAAAAAGCCTGATGGGATACTGATAGGGCTTGCATTGACTCTATAGATCAATTTGAGGAGCATTGCTATCTTAATAGAATTAAGTCTTTTAATCCTCGAATATGGGATGTTTTTTCACTTATTTTGGTCTTTAATTTCTTTCAACATTTTGTGGTTTTCGGTATACGAATCTTGCATTTTTTTGTTAAATTTATTCCTAAGTATTTTATTCTTTTTGATGTTATTTTAAATGGAATTTTTTAAATTTCATTTTCAGATTGTTTATTGCTAGTGTATCAAAATATAATCGATTTAAAAATATTATTCTTACATCCCGCAACATTGCTAAACTCACTTATTAGCTTTAATGGCTTTTAATAGTGGATTCCCCTGAATTTTCTATATATAAGATCATGTCATGTGCAAGTAGAGATAGTTTAATTGTGCCTTTCTTATCTGGATGCCTTTTATTTCTTTTTCTGGCCCTGGCTAGAACCACAAGTACAATGTTGAATAGAATTGGTGACAATGGACATCCTTGTTAATGGTGCACTTTTTATAAGGTTAAAAGACCTGCGATCGACACTAATCCTGTCAGGTGATTTTGGGCAAATCATGTACTCTTGTTTGCTTTTCTAAAATCAAAGATAGCAATATATGTCTGGCTACTTCACAGGGTTTTGAGGATTAAATAAAACTACCATGCACTGGGCAAGCCTACAGTGTACATGGGTGGTAGTGTCTACTCTCTAGGAGCCCATAAACTAGTGGGGGAGGCAAACAATTCATGGAAATAATTATAAAAACAAGATAACATGTGCTAAGAATTAGTAGGGCTATGAATGATGTGTCTTGGACACCCTATTTATTTTGTGATGAAAATCTTGTAAGCAGTCTAGTACTGTATTCAGAAATGGTTTAAAAATTTTAAAAAAGACACCAGTAATGTGGTCTGTGTCACCTTAGTTTGGATTCCATTTTGACAATCCCTTATTACAACCTAAAGTAATTATAGCATAACGAAATTCAACCCTGTTCTATCCAAAATATAATAGGTCTTGTTTCATAAGGTTTTACTATGATTTTTGCATGCACCTTGGTGTCCATGGACATTTTTAAGTGAAAAGGAAATCTGTGGTAAATTAGGAACTGCATTTATTTCCTCTTCTTCATTTGGATAGCCTTGGTAGACTGTAGAGAATTGTTCCAAGCACCCCATTTATTTGAGATTAGCCTTTCAGATTTTTCCTGTTCGCCCTGCACTTTGGAATATAAACATCTAGAAAGTAGTCCATGACATAAGCCGATGGGTTCACAAGGCCCTTCCGGGTTCCAACAAATCGTGCAAATGATTTGGCAACAGAAGCTAATCTTTCTACATTTCGTATGGCCTAGTCACTATGCCGTCTGAGGCACTATATAATTTTTTTCTTTGCTTGTCTGTTTTAAGGGTTCCTGTAGCCAAAGGGTGGTTGACTGTGAGGAAGCCTAAATGCTTTCATGCACTGACGCTGCAGGATCGTGTGAATTAGTTTCTCAGAGCACCTCCCTCATGGGGTGGGGAGAAGGCCCTCACTTCCAACTCCCCCTCCTCCCGCCGCATAAGATAGCCACACCTTCCCCCTATCGGCGCGGAGCAGGTGGCCAGGCCCCCCGGGACCTCGCACCGCCGCCCGCGGCCCAGCCTGCTCACGCGCCACATGACGCGGGTCAGCTGCGCCGCCGGGACCCCCAGGCACCGCGGCTACGACCGCCTAGCGCGTGGTCTTGAGTTCTCATCTTTCCGTCTCCCTCCCATCCCGGAAAAGGGGGAGGGCAGTGACGTCATCATCCGGGCACTCGTCGGCGGGGCCACGGTTCACAATGGAACAAAAACAAGCGGCCCAAGTCAAATTCTATGAGCGACGCGACTGCGGCTCACGCGATTAACCCTGTCCTGGCCACACACTCTGCCAGTCCCCACCGCCCAGCCCCTTCTCCGGCGTGGTACGCCAGATCTTGGGCCTCCCTTCCCCCACTTCGGTCCGTTCTCGTACCACCTCTGCCCTGGCGCCGAGCCGAGGGGCAGGGAACAGTTTCTGGCCGTAGCATGACCCTGAAGGGGCTGGCCGGAAGAAACAGTACTGCGCGAACACTCGTTACCGCATTGTCTTCCCCTCCCCCACCCCCGCTCCTAGGGTTCCAGGCGTCTTGCGCCCGATCCCCCGGGCGGCTCACGCCGCTCTTCCTCTCTCTTGGGCCCGAGGTGGAGGGGGAGAAGAGGGGGCAGCTGAGGGGGAGGGGGCTGGGCAGGAGCCGGGGGAGGGCCGAGAGGAGGGGCCTGTAAGGGGCGGGGCCTGGCGGGGGCGGAGAACCTCGGGCCTCAGGCGGCACAGGGGCTAGTGGGAGTCTGCTGCCGCCGCCGCTACCACCGCCGCCACTGGCCGAGCGGTTTTTTTTTTTTTCGTTTGCCGGATCCGCCATATTGACGAGGACGGGCATCCGCGGCTGCGGAAGCTAGTCTCCGCCGCCGCCGGAGCCGCAACCTCTCCTCACCCGGCCCGTCCGGGCCTCTGCCGCTCTGAGCCCCTCCCCGCCTTGTACAGCTCAGGGGCCTCGCGGGAGTCCGCTGCTGCCGCCTCTCTCCAGGGAGGCGGCCGCTTTAGCGCCCGGTGCTCGGTTCGGCGCCGGGAGCGAGGAGCGAGTTGCTGCAAAGCGACCAGGCCCGGACCGGGGACAGAGGCGGCGACTAGGCGAAGGTGAAGCCGCCGCTGCAGGAGGAGGAGCAGGAGAAGGTGACGCAGGAGAAACGCACCGCCCGGAGCCTGTCTGAGCTTAGCAAGAGCCCCAGCCCGAGGGGAGAAGGGGGAAGAGGGCCGCCGCCGGCCGAGGAGGAGGAGGCGGCGGGTGCGGCGAGGAGCGAATTCCGTCTCCCGTGTGTAGCCCTTTCGTTTTCACGCCCTCAGCCCCGAGCCCAGCCACTGCAGCCTCTCGATATACTTTGTCGCCCGTCACTCCGGGGCCTGGGATGCACCCAGGGTAGGCCTTGTCCCCGGACGGAGCCTCGTTGTCGCCTGCTGCCTCCCGCCTCCGCGTGCCCTGGTTCTGAGAAGACGCCTGTGTCGTGCGGTGAGTAGCCGGCTGCGCCGGGGCGACGCGCCTTTCCGGGGCCAACAGCTGGATGTGTGTGAGGAGAGGAGGGTGAGGGGGGTGTGTATGAGGCGCCTCCCTCGGTGGCCCCCGGTCGGGCCCGGGGCTTCCCTGCTCCCCCCCCTCTGCTGCGGGCTGGGCGGGCGCGCGAGGCTCTGTTCTGTGCGGAGCCGGCGTCCCGAGAGCGTGTCTGTGTGTTTTGGACTGTAAGGGAAAATGGCTGACGGCTCCGTCCCTCCCCCTCCTCCCCCTCCCCGTCCTGTCTGGGGCCGAGTGGGAGGATGGAGTCTCGGGCGCGGCGTGCGGGCCCCCTCCGCACCCGGGGGCCGGGTCAGTGCTGAGGGCTAAGCGCCCCCGGCCCCGGGCCTTCCAGCCCCGCACTCCGCCGACTCGCAGCCGCTCTCCTCCTCAGTCTCGTTCCACTTGACACCAAACGCCATTACTGAGGTGGAGTGATTTGGAGCTGTAGAGCTAGGCCTCGGCTACGCCTGGCTATCAGGCCTGACGACTTGTCCGCCTCCCCCCACCCTCCCGCGATAACCCGCAGTTTCTGCTCGGCCCTGTGCTCTGGGAGTCTGAGCCCGGTTATCGACCTCCCACACCTCCTTCGCCCCCCTTAATTTGCTGAGGGCCAGAGCCGCGAAAGGTGTTTTGAATGCAGAAATCGCTTCCAAGCTAGCTTGGACCTACCACCTTTCTATTTTTAACTGTTTCTGCAAAAAATATTAGCATGTGCGAGTTTGTTAGTGACAAAGTCTTCAGATTCGTGTAATGTGAGGCTTCAGGTTTGGTAAATGGCAAATTTTTCATTCATTGTGAAATATTAAGTTAAAGAGTTACGGAGCAGGTGTATATGTTTTCATTATTTGTAAGAGTTTCTGTAGCGACCGGAACTTACATGGGAATTTTTAAGATTTCCAGTAGAATCTGCTGAAATTTAGCATGTTTTTTTTTTTTTTGGAAGTTCCGTAGTTATAACGTTAATTGAATTTTGCACGGTGCAGTTTACAGGTGTGTACAGTTGCTTCAGGTTGTCTTTGAATTTAAATGAGTGAGTTGTAGGTGTGGGCTAAATATTCATGCTTTATTTTGGGAAGAGAGAAATATTTGTAGCGTTCTTTTACATGGAAACCCGTAAGTCCTTTAACTCTACATAACGTTTGTGTACTTTCACTTTTGAGGAAGACTAATTTGGGGTGCGTTGGTTAGGAAACTTTCCAGCAGGTACTTAACCCTCTCGGAGCTCATTGTCTACCCCTGTGATAAAGACTCCTTAATCATGGCTAGCTTGGCTTTCTTAACCAGTACACTTGAACTTAAAATAGAGACTGCAAACTCTCCTTTAGATCTCACTGTTCTACTGATTCACTGGGCTGCCATTTTGGTTTCAGCAAATGCCTTCCAAATTCTTAAAGGTTTATTAAATGTACAAAGATGTCAACATTTTTCTCAATTTTTAAACTCGTGCTTTGTCATACCTGTAACTTTAACCCTTTAAACTTTATCGTTCCAGTGTTTGGGAAGAGTGAAAGCCCGAAGTATTTAGAATTGGTGTTCCAAGAGTGAACTCAAAATATTTTTGACATTTAGTATGTTTTGCTTTCTCTAATTTAAAAATTAGGCTTTGGGACTACATGAATTTTCTCTCTCTAACCCTTATATTTTTTGCATGAACATTTAACTGTTGTAATTCTTAACGTTCTCGTGCTATTTCTTTTGTTTGCTGACCTTGGTAGTTTCTCAGAAAATTTCTGGAGGGAATGATAACAGCAGGAACAGTATATGTGAGAATCTTACCTCAGAAAGTAGCTTTGAAGGGCAGATTTTACCTTTTACCAAATTATTGGGATCTGTTGTTGCTGTTCCATAGTTCTTGTTTTATCTATGGAATGCTCAAGTAGGGTTTACTTTGGATCTTTTTTCTTCCGGGATCTCTAAATACATTTTCTGATATCTTAAGGTGAGAGATTTCTTGAATATCTCCTCAGAGATGGTTTTTCTTTGACATGGTATTAGTAATGCTGCTTATAGTTTTGAAAGTGGATGTTTGTCGTGAATTTGCCATTCAGTTCTTTATTATTAGCTGGACACACACAGGCGTTCTTTCAGCTTATTTTTTAATTTAAATTTCAATGTTTTTTACTTTTGGTTTCAGAATTTTAAAATTGAAACCAATCTTGTTTAAAACAGATTAAAGAAAATTATTTGAAATATATCGGAGTGTGTGTTAAAAGATTAATCCTCTTGAAAATCTTTTGGGCAATAAACTGGAGGGTGGGTGGATCTTGTGGTTATTGAATTGATTTTTATTCTAAAAGAATGTAATACTTTTATGATAGCCTGCATTATATTTCCTTTCTTGTTGGTATGTTTTCTGCATCTTGAAATTTTTTTTCCCCAGAAACTGAGAAATAGGATTTCAGTTTCTATTTGGTTCTTTTAGGAGCCGTATCTTGAAAGCCATCATGTTTATTGCTTACTTTTTGTATTATTTTTAACATAGAGTCTAACAGTATTCGGGAAAGAGTTAATGCATTGGACCTCAACCCTGGCTGCACGTTAGAATCACTCGGAGGAGTTTAAAAAAAAAAAATACTGATCCCTGAGTTCCATCCTCTAGAGACTGGTTAATCTGATATGGAGCCTGGGCAAAGGTATATTTTAAAAGCATTGTGGATGATTCTCACGAGCTGCGTTGAAAACCACTGGGCTACTGTTTTAGCATGTTATTAGAATTTTCAAGTGGATAAATAAGAAAACGGATTTTTTTCTCATTTTCAATTATCAGCATAATTATCATTTATTGAGCATAATTATATGTCAGCCCCATTAAGCATTTTCCATTTACTACCTTACGTAAATGATATTATTTCCATTATACAGATGAGGGACTGAGGTCTGTCAGGCTCAACCAGTGGTGCTTCAGTACTGTGCCATGTTAATGAAATGACACTGATGACTATTTTTTAAAAAACATTTAGAAGGCCGGGCGCGGTGGCTCAAGCCTGTAATCCTAGCACTCTGGGAGGCCGAGGTGGGCGGATCGTTCTGAGCTCAGGAGTTCGAGACCAGCCTGAGCAAGAGCGAGACCCCATCTCTACCAAAAAATAGAAAGAAATTA
>CAUYSK010107663.1:0-10748 GCA_963575035.1 Avahi laniger | reverse complement strand
TGTATTTATATCCTTCAGTCAAAAAGTCATCCTAGTCAAAATATATTAGACCAGTGCTCAGCAAACTACAGCCCACAGGTCAAATCCAGCCTGCTGCTTGTTTTGTAAGTGATGTTTGCAATGGACTGAATATTTACGTCTCCACCAAATTCATATGTTGAAATCCAAGGAGATGCTACTAGTAGGTGGGGCCATTGAGAGGTGATTAGGTTTTCAAAGTGGAGCCCTCGTGAATGGGATTAGTGCCCTTACGCAAAAGACCCCAGAAATGTCCTTCACGCCTTCTGCCATGTGAGGTTATAGCCAAAAGAGAGCTGGCTGTCTTTGAACTAAGACAGCGCTCTCCTCAGACACTGAATTTGCCAGCACCTTAATCTTGAATTTCCCAGCCTCCAGAACTGTGAGAAATACATTCGAGTTGTTTATAAACCACCCAGTCTATGATATTTAGCTACAGCAGTCTAAAAAGATGATGTTTTATTGGTACACAGCCACTCCCATTATGGCTGCTTTCATGCTAACATGCAGAGTTGAGTAGTTGCTATAGAGACTATATGGTCTGTAAAGCACACACTATTTACAGGTAAAGATTGCCAAATCCTGGCTTAGACAGTAATGGAATTTGTTATCTTATATGTCATGAATTCCAGAGGTAGTGTGGGTCCAGGATCGAGTGGCTCAATGACATCAAGAACACATATTCCTTCTATCTTTTCACTCTGCCATTGGCATGTTGGCTGCCTCCCCTGGTCACAAGGTGGCTGCCAGAGTGCCAGGCATGAGTTTCTGGCATGAGTGTCCAGAAACAAAAAGGTCTGGCTTTTTCTTGTGTTTCTTGTAAGGAACTCATATATATGTTCCAAAAGCTCCTCCCCCCAGAAGACTTCCTCTCATGTTTAGCCAAAACTGAGTCCGTAAATCATCCCCCTAAATTACTACCTAAACCAATAACTGACCAAGTATATAGAAACACCATGATTGATCTATATTAAGCAGGAGTAACCTGAATCATTGGGGGAAGAACAGACACTGGAAACAAAATTGGGGGTGTTTTGTGAGCATTTAGGAAGAGGGAAATGGCTTTTTATGTATATTATTGTACAGTATATAATAGTGTACACTATAACATTTAGTAAGTATTTGTTGAATGAATTAATTACAATGAAAGATCTAACATTTGGATAATTGATGCCTCTTAAGAGCCCAGGAAAAAAATGAGCGAAGAAATAATTAAAGTTACAAAAAGGCGGGGCGTGGTGGCTCACGCCTGTAAACCTAGCACTCTGGGAGGCTGAGGCGGGAGGATCATTTGAGCTCAGGAGTTTGAGACCAGCCTGAGCAAGAGTGAGACTCCGTCTCTACTAAAAAAATAGAAAGAAATTAGCTGGATAACTAAATATATATATATATATATATATATAAAAATTAGCCGGGCATGGTGGCGCATGCCTGTAGTCCCAGCTATGTGGGAGGCTGAGGCAGAAGGACTGCTTGAGCCCAAGAGTTTGAGGTTGCTGTGAGCTAGGCTGATGCCAGGGCACTCTAGCCTGGGCAATGGAGTGAGACTCTGTCTCAAAAAAAAAAAAAAAAAAAAATTTAAAGGGAAGCCCAGAGACAGTTAAGGGGAAATTGAGGCCCCATTTAGGTAAGAAGAAGTAAGAGAACACTTAGTTACTTTCAGTTCAAATTTCTAAACTCAGGGAAAATTTATCCTAGAGTACTTTAAAAAATGCATATGGGATTACTCCCACTCAAATGAAGACACAGAAATATTCTTTTTTTAAAAAAATCGGAAAAGATAGATTTTAGTATTAAATGGTAAGATTTCTCTGAGTCCTTGACAGCTTTCTAGAACACATTAACGAACAGGTGATTTGTGCTGATTTAAACAAGGAAGTAGTTATTGGCACCCAAATATACCCGTAATAATATCTCTGTGCTGTGTGTGTGTGTGTGTGTGTGTGTGTGTGAGAGAGAGAGAGAGAGAGGGAGAGAGAAGAACACAGCTTCCATGGTCAACTAATTTGAAATTCTACATAGACTGTCACTCTAAACAGAGATTCACAATGCATATTAGCATATTAAAGGCTCTGCAGTAAATAAATAGTTTAATTTTGTGTAACCCAAGAACCTCTACTTTAAAATAACAAAACCTATTATCTGGCAGAAGGAGTGTTCTATAAAACATACTCATAGGTACATTATGTGGGAAGAAAGGACTAAAGATGGGATTGGAATGCCAAGGAGTCAGCAGAGGGTCTGGAGCAAGGCTGGACTGGACTAGAACAAGCAAGGATAGCCCTCCGTGATAACCAGGAGCAGCTGGGGGCGAGTGGTGTTGGGGGAGCCAGGCTGGCTTAAAGGGAGAGTAGGCAAGTGCTGCAGCCTGCACAGATTGTCCAAGAACAAGTCCTGCCAAGCTAAACTCATTTTCTTTGGCAGGTTTTTTGAACCTGCATTTCCCAGTAACACTGTAGACACAGTACATTTGACTTCAGGAAAGCATTTGACAGGGTTCCTTATAATATTCTTATGGAAAGGATGGATGAAAATAGGTTCAATGATAGTACAAATGTTGGCCTTTTAGCTGGTTAATGCGATTATCCTAACGAGCATTGATTGTTGTACTAATGATGTCAAAGTGGAGGCGAGTCTCTTGATGTTGGCTATGGGGCAATACAGAGCAGTGGATATGACCACAGGCTCGGGAGTTGGACTGCCTGACCTTGAATCCCGCATCTGCCATTTTCTAGCTGAATGACCTTGGACAAGTTACTTAACCTGTCTGTGCCCTTCTGTTCACTCTTCAGTAAAGTAGGGATACTAATTATATATTAGTATTGATATGAAGATTAAATGTGCAAATTCATGAGAAGTGTTTAATAGCTCCTGGCACGTGGCAAGCAATCAATGTTGTTAACTGTCGTATATTCCGTCCTAGGCCTTATTGTATACGCCTCTTTTTTAAATCTTTAAACTTGAATTAAGACATACAAGTCACTTTCCTTCCGAAGCCAGAGGGGGGACAGATGATATATTAGATGCAAAGTCAAAATTTAAAAAGATTTCAACAGACTAAATGAAGCCTTAAATTGTGACTATAAAAACTTTAGAGGTAAAGGTCGAGATCAGCTCTATGCTTCAACAAATCAGCAAAATCCAGGATAAGGTGAAGGAGACCTAAAAGCAATCAATGTGTGTGTGTGAGCTGCACCCCACAGGGACCATGGAATACTATGATTGTCTGGTTTTCCGAGGAACAAAGGAGAAGGGAAGTAACAGTTTGAGTGTCCTCCGTACTCAGCAGACCACATCCAAAGGATTTCATGCCTGTCAGGGAGCTCCCTGCCTGTCTGCACGGTACCTGCAAGGGGGAGCAGATCTGGTGGGGACACCTGAATGGGGAGGAGCCCGACAATCCCACCACATGCCGGTTTCAGGGAAGAAGGGTAGACTCAAGGAGGCCTGACAGCCCTTTTATCATATTCGAAAGTCTATCATGGAAGAGGGATTTGATTTATCCTTTGAAACGTCACAGGGTAAAATGGGTCTGAGGAGTTGAGTCACAGGGGTGCAATTTGGGGTGAACATGGAGAAGCAGCAAGAACTAAGAGGCCTGGACTGCTCCTGGGGGTGGCAAGCTCTTGTCATTGGAAGGCCCCCTGCAGAAGGGAGACGGCCCCCAGCCAGGCTGGTGGTGTGACAGGGAAGGAAACTCCTGCATGGGGAGGAATGTCTTCGTAGATGACCTCAGGTTGAGATTTCCCATTCTGTGGGTCTGGTTGGTTTGGAAGAATTTTCTTTGAAGAAAAAAACCTAATGAGTTTATGTCCGGAGAAAAATGCATGGGGGCATTTGAGAGCTGGTCTACTGATTCCTGGGAAGGTGGCAGTGAGAGAGGCCGCCACCCACTGCCACGTCCCACTGCTTTTTACACTGCGGAGAAGGCCTTGGAAACAAAGCCATTTTTGGAGAAAATAGACTAAAAGGGAAACGAAGCAAGTGTGCATGCTATGGAAAGGGAGCACTTGCTTGGAGACTTGGTTTGATTCTTCTTTCGTTGTTTTCTAAGCAGCTTGGCAACAGACCTACTGGAGACGGCGTCTATGCTCCGGAGCACGAGTTTCCAAGCATCACAGGCACAGATGTTTTGGAAATCTAAACAGGCTGTCTGAAGCTGCTTTTTTTAAGTGAAGAACTGTTTTCAACAAATGTGGCAATCCATTTCAATTAAATATTTTAAAAGATTTTGTGTTTGTGTAACAGTTTTAACTCTACGGCCTGACCCTAACTTCTTCGTGGCGACCATCCAACTCCTGTGCTATTGAAACTCAGGGCCTCAGACAAGCGATTCTGCAAAAAAAGGAGAATGCTCCCAGCACCCTTGGTCTCTGGACATGCGGGCCTTTTCTCCTACCAGCCCTCATTTTGGGGCAGACTTAATAAGGTTTCTGCGTCCCTGCCCTGAATGGTGATACAATTAATCAGAAAAACAAGGCCCACGTCTTCAGGAATGAAGTGATTTGAGGATGACAGTGAGCAGTTCAAGGCCTGGCCGCGGCAAGGATGGAGACAAGCCATACTCTGCCTCACGCGCCCAAATGTGTGTGTGTGTTTTTTTTTTTTTTTTTTTGTAGAACAACTCATCCTATGGCAACTTCTTAGAAAATGCGCTTACAGAGAGGGGCAGTGGCAAAGTCTGCTGCATAAATCTCAGAGTGCCCTGTGGATGTGGCTGCTCCAGTTGGCCCCTGTGCTCCGGGAGCCGAATCAAGCAGGAACGTGGTACCAATGTGCTGGCAGCAGAACGTGTGTGTCTTCCACTGAGCTTTGAGCAGGAACGGAAAATAAGAATAGTTCAGACGACTGTATATAGTAATCCTGGTTAATTCGTGCTCCACAGATGAGAAGATATCTATTCATTTTTTTGAATTTCTATCTTTCATGGGCTAAGCTCTGCTAAGTGTGTGGTACCTGCTTGCAAGAGAGAGCTCGTTCTTGTAGGGGAGGCAGACTTGTGGACAAAAATTCCAACATGCTAGAATTACCCAAGGCACCCCATTTTCCAGCCACAGGCCGACAGGGTTCTCTAGAACTGCTTTATCAATCAAACGTTCTGAATTGAACCTTAAAAATATCTTTGTTTTTTTACTTCTAGTACACAGTGATTAAAGAAAAAAGGGAAAAAAAAAACAAACATTGACAGGAATTGATAAACACTTGTTTCATTTAGGGTTGGGAGAATGAAGAATGTGTCTCTTTTTTTTCTGGTAGTAATTATCCATCTGAAGGGATTATGTCATTATTTGTCCAATCTTCACTAACAACAGTGCTCTTCACATAGAAATTGGATTTAAGACTCACACTGTTAACCCTAAAGGATTCCCGCTGTGTTCTTTGCTTGGAGGACAGGGGTTTGCAGAAAGGATATTGGGTTTGGTTAACCGACAACATGCGATGGTTATATTTTGTTAAGGATCCCAACATAAAGCAGTCCTTTTCCTTGTTGTGTCAAGGGTCTTCCGCTCATGACTTTCATTTCTTCAGAGGGAGTTAGGACCCCATTCCCCGGTTTCAAGCTAGGCGCACATCCTTCTCCTAGAGTCTGCTGGTCTGCCTTTATTCTACAGGAAAACATATACCTGAATGCTGAGTGTGCATTGGCCTCTCATGCAGAGTCTTCAACAGGGAGCATACACTGTCTGGTTCTTGCCCCTAGAACTTAGTTTTCTTTGAGTTAATGAGCTGTATCTGCTACCTCGATTTCTTTGCTCCTAGCTGCCTGTTTGCACAAAGAGAATCGGTTATCAAAGTGAAAAGAGGGCTTTGGGGTGAATGGTCCCTACCCGAGACCCTTTGAGTCTTAGTTGTTTCATTTAGAAAGTAAATTAAAGTAATGTAATGGATGCAGAGGTTCTTTAGGAATGGCAACGAGCTATAAAAACACAGGTATTATTACAAAACATGTCCCTGGAATATTGCAACAGCAAGAAGCTTCTTACCAAATCGACACTATCTGCATAACTTGGAGTCATCCCTGGCCCCTCCTTCTTCTTTATCACCTGGGCCTAATCTGCCACCCAGCCCTGCTCAGGTGCACTGTGGTATCGCATTTTCTCCATCCCACCGTCTCCGCCTGGTCCAGGTGCTCATTCCACCGCCAGATCTCCCTCTGCTCCGTCCTGCTCTTGCCCCCTGTACACAGCTGGACTGCAGGTCCCGCCCCGCTGCCCGGCACTACGGGGCTGCCTGCTACTGGCGCCAGCAAGGCCCACCTCTGCCTTCTGCCTCCAATCCTACCATCCACGTTTCTTAGATCCCCTCCTCACTGTTTCAGTTCTCCTGGTTCATTATCACGCATCCCTCACTCTTAAAAAGAAGATACATTTGCCACTGCAGGAACGTGACTTCCACCGTCTGATTTTTCATTCCTTTAACCTTTCCATAAACGTTGGTTGTTGTGATTTTTCTGTGTCAGGCCTTGTGCTCCGTGTTCTGTAAGACACAGTCCTTATTCTCCAGGCAGTACTGTGGAGTATGGAAAATCTGGGTTTGAATCTGGGCTCTGATATTTACCAGCTGTGTGATCGTGGGTAAGATGTATGATCTTTCTGGACCTCAGGTTCCTCATTTAGTGTTGTGAGGAGTAAAGGAAGTGATGTGCGTGACCATATTGTTTATCTTCTATAAATGTTAGATGTTGTTATTATCATTATTATTATTAATGAGCCAGGTCAGCCAACACTTGAAAATCAGCTAAGGCAGGAAAGAAGGAGACGATGGGCCACTCCTATGGTTGAAAAGAAGGCTGTATTTGAGAGCACAGACGAAATATTCCTGCTGACATCATGAAATAATTGAGAAGAATTTGGTGGAAAATACAAATTTATTCTTGTATCGGGTCCTATTGTGGCCAGTGTGGCTTGGAGAAGGCACAGTTACACTTGGGGTATGGCCCTTCTCCTTATCTTCTACCTGGGAACATCAGTGCCACCTGTCTCCTTTTCTGCCCTTGTCACCCACACCCGCATTTAGAGTATGTTTCTCATCTTTAGACTTCATGCTTCTGTTTCTGCTTGAACTGTGCAACCCTGTTATTTCCTAAGGCTTTGTAAGCTCCTAGAAGAAAGGAAATATTTCACCAAAATTTTTGCTTCCTGCAAAATTACAGTAGTAGGTGCTCTGATAGTATGTCATATAGACTTAAATTGAACATCAGTGATACTCCGTTGATTATTTTATCAGTTCCAAACTAAGCCCATAGCCAAAATCCTCCACCAACTTCATTTTCCACTATTCTCCAGGGCTACTTTAGACAATCTGGTCTTCTCATGGTCCCAGAAAAACAGAATGCTTCTTGCTTTCTTGTGGTGGTGCAGAAAATTTCACGTTTTGGAGTCAAGGACACTTATGTTTGAATGCCAGCTCTATATTTATTAGAAATATGTGTATAGGGGAATAAACTTCATGATGTTCCTGAGACCCGGTCTCATCCTTGAAATGGGGATCATAAAATGTAAACTTTCCTACTGAGTACTTGGAATATAATAGGTGCCGTATAAATTTTAGTTGTCTTGCCACTTTCCTCTGTCATTCTCACCTCTTCTGGAGATGCTACTTCCCTCCCTGAACCTCTCACCTATTCACTCCCCCCTCCCTTGTAATGGTGTATCTACATCCTAAATTTTCCCTTATTCAACTCACATGGATTTGTCATTCATTCATTAATTGATCAAACTGTCATTTGGCACTTTCTTCATTGAACCCTTGATTACATACTGTTCCATACGGACATCCAGTTGTTGGGGTAACCTGGGGTACTCCACAAAGTTGAGCCTCTGTTAGCCTTTGTCCCTGAACAAGGAGGGCAGGGAGCATGGACGTGCCCCCTCCATGACTTATGAAAGACATGTAGCGTACATGGGAATTTAAACATTTATACTTTTAAGTCTCTGAAATTAACCATAACCAGATGATCCTCGCAGATACAGGTTATCTTATCTCCCAAGGAAGGTTAAGTACGAGGACTGTGGCTTCACGTATTCCCCCAGGTCTCAAGGAGTATAGTGCACATACCAGGCTCTCTGTTTGTTAATGAACATGTTTAAGTTCAATCACAGCACCTTGGAATTCAAAAGGATAACCAAGTTCATCTAATGTCAACATTCATTTCTCTGAATCTCTTCTAAAACCTTTTTGCCTGGTGTTTGAACAATTTTAGTCACAGGGAATTTACTCCATGCCAAGTCAAATTGTTCATTTTTTTGGAAACTATGCTAGAAATTTCAGCCTTTATGTGGATCAAAAAATAATTTCAATGTCATGTCCTCCTCATTGGTCTTCAGTACCTCTCACGCTGTAAGGAGAACATTGGTCCTTGAGCCCTGATCCTTGCTGTGTTGGTGCAGAGGAGAGGACTGGCTTCCTCTTATCTGAGAGAATTTACATCAGTGAATTCCATGACCTATGTAGAGTTTTCCTTCTGTTCAAGAAAAGCCTCAAAAGCCCCTGGGTCACTTGTGGAACAGGTTTTAAATATGGGGCATGGCCATCAGGTGAAGGAAGAGTTTTCCTTTGGTCACTCCCAAGGGCGGTGGAGGTTTGAGGGAAGGCAGGTGCCCTTGTGATTGTCAATTGTGACGGCAAACAGCTACTACATGGGAGTCCACTGATTTTCCCCTCAGTTATGATAAAGCAATCCCAACTGCTGCCCACAAAACCATTCAGAGACACCTCACCAGCCTTGAGCTTGGGGGTGCTGTGTCTGGCCACAGACCCTATACTTTCCCCAGGGAAAGGCCCATGATTAAAAGGCGTGGGAGGGTCTACGCTCAAGGACCCTGCTGACGTCAATCTGTATGGAGCCCATGGGGACAGTGATTTATTTCTGAGAACTGTGTCTCAGGGCTCTGCAGCCAGTGGTAGCTCTGCAGAGAGCCACGGCATTACGCACACAGGAGCATGCTCAACCGTGAGCTATTCAGCCTCAGAGGAATTTAGAAAGTTGAAAGCTCAGCAGAGGAATAATATCACAAATTAAATGATTTTGAACCGTAGCAAAATGAGTTTTCCTTGGAAACTGTTTCATTTCTTTAAATCAAAAACAAAACCTCTCAGACTGCAAAAAAACTCGATCCAGAGACTTAGGCAATTTGGGGATCTTGCTCGCTCCTTCCCTTCCCCCTTCTCTCCATTTGTTGGGTCTAGGAGGCATGGAGTGAGGTCAGATTTAACATATTTGAGGAGTGAATTCTTTGACAGCTGGACAGTGTCCAAAAGAGCCTGTGACTTTCTAAGGCCAAGAGATTGTATTTTCTTTGGGATGATAGAAAGAAGAGTATAGAAAATTTGATGAATTTATTTGGTTCATCCCCCAAGCAATTGCTTAGCCCATCTACTTTCCAGGCACTGGAGAAGTGAAGAGGAACAAGACTCAGCTGCTATCTTCAAGGCAAGAGAAATACCTATTCAGTAAATAATTATGATAAGCTTTGATGGATGCATGCATGTGTACAACAGCCTAATGTGAGTGAAGCAGCTTTCTTAAGAATATCTAACATTTGATTGGTGCCACCGTGCGTCAAGAGCTCAATATTTCCCACTAAAACCCAAAGAGGGTACAGGTACCCATTATTATTCTCTCATCATAGATGGGGAAACTGAGGTATAAAGTGCTTATGTAACACGGTTATAGTCACACAGCAAGTAAGAGGTGACCACCATGACTAGAACCAGATCTGTCTGCTTCTATCACCAAAAGACCTAACCATGGAGTTATATACACACTCTTTATTTTATTTAAATCCTCCCAACAGACTTGCGAGGTAGCAATAAATATGCTTATTTTACTGAATGAGGAAATGGAGACAGATATATTAAGTAATGTAATAACTCGTGCAAGGTCTCATGCCTCGTATGTGATAGAGCCAGGGCTTGATCCCAGGTTCATTTCCAGCAGTAATCTTTGGAGGACAGTGCTAGGCAGCTGGTCAGGACAGAAACTTGCTGTCAGATACAGTAAGGGCTTTCGGTATCAACCAGCATCCAGCATGGTGCCTGGCTTCTACGTCACTCAGCGCTGGTGTTTTGTGGCCTAAAATTTAATTTAACCTTCTACTTCTATTCCCTCATAAATGAAAATATTAAGACCCAGAGAAGTAAGTAACTTGTTTGAGTTTGCATAGCTAGTAAATGCAATTAACTAAAAATTGGTGCCTAAGAAGGTGTTTGCAAGAAGGCAAGAGCCTAGTTATTGAGACTGAGTTGAGGCAGTGTATCTCTACGGCATAAGTAAATCTCAGAGGCTGAAGGGTTTACAAAACAAAGGTTTATTTCTTTTTTAAAAAATTATTAGTAGTACATAATAGTTGTATATCCTTACAGGGTACATATGATGTTTTCATACAGGCATACAATGTGAATTAATCAGATCAAGGTAATTGGAATATCCATCACCTCAGGTATTTAACATTTCTTTGTGTTAGGGACATTTCAATTCCACTCTTTTAGTTATTTTAAAATATATCTTAACTTATTGTTGATTATAGTCACTTTGTTGTGCTATCAAATATTGTTCATTTTATGTAACTATCTGACTATATATATATATATATATTTTTTTTTTTTTGAAACAGTGTCTTGCTCTGTTGCTGGGGCTAGAATGCAGTGCCATCATCATAGCTCGCTCAAACTCCTGGGCTCAAGGAATCCTTCCGCCTCAGCTTCTCAAGTAGCTGGGACTATAGGAG
>CAUYSK010107661.1:0-20599 GCA_963575035.1 Avahi laniger | reverse complement strand
GAGACCCCGTCTCTACCAAAAATAGAAAGAAATTAATTGGACAGCTAAAAATATATAGAAAAAATTAGCCGGGCATGATGGCACATGCCTGTAGTCCCAGCTACTTGGGAGGCTGAGGCAGGAGGATTGCTTGAGCCCAGGAGTCTGAGGTTGCTGTGAGCTAGGCTGACGCCACGGCACTCACTCTAGCCAGGGCAACAAAGCGAGACTCTGTCTCAAAAAAAAAAAAAAAAGGCAAAATCATGACTGTCTTCTGTTTGGTTTACTTCTTAAAAAATCATGACTGTCATGCATAGTTTTAAAAAAAAAAGAATGTGTTAAAGATTTTATTCTACTCTTAAATCAATAAGGGAAACAGGTAAATGTTACAACCGGTTCAAATGAAATCTGAAGAACAGACGCACGCCTGGTCAGGAGCGCAGAAACGAGTGTGCGGGTGGAGGCGAGGCGGGGAGGGGCGGTCAGTGGGTTTCCGCGGGGGTCTCGCGTCTGCGGTTGCAGACGGGAGCGACTCTGCGTGGCTGCTCGTCATCCATGGCCACGCAGTCCTACATAGCCTTCAGAGAACGGAATCAGCAAATCCAAGGGGTGTCCTAGAGTCTCGCTAACGCATAGGTTCCCACAGATGTGCGAATATTTTCCCATAATCCTGACCACCCAAAGCCCCTCACCTGAGCAGCGCAGCCCACACCTCACCTAGGAGGCCTCCCCGACTCCCGGATTGGGTTGGGTGCCGTGCACTGGGCTCCCCTTGGCCCTAGAACTCCAAATCACACTGTTCTGTCTCCCTGCTCAGACCTATGAGTCTTTTTTTTTTTTTTGCTATTCTAATTTATTTTATTTACTAAAAGAATGCATTCCTATATCATTTGACACATTTTTATGATAAGAGAAAAGGTTGGGAAAATATGCCTTAATGTTTATGGAACATGGCTGTTTGTTGTTTTCATCTTGGGATTTTTCTATATTTTTCCAATTTCTCCCCCAAATAATTAAATTCGGGATACAAGTAAATCTATATACTGTCATCTCGTACATTTTTTATTTCAGCATATTATGGGTGTACAAATGTTTAGGTTACATATATTGCCTTTGTCCAACCCGAGTCAGAGCTTCAAGCGTGTCCACCCCCAGACAGTGCACACCGCACACCTTAGGTGTAAATATACCCTTCCCCTCCTCCCCCCTCCCACCTGCCTGACACCCGATGAATGTTATTACTATGTGTGCACTTAAGTGTTGATCAGTTAATACCAATTTGATGGTGAGTACACGTGGCGCTTGACCTATGAGATTCTTAAAATAGAAGCTGTGTCTTACCCTACTCTCATTGTGCCTTAGAGAAATCAAGGGACATTTGTTTGAAAGAAAGAATGAATGAAAGAACAAAGGAACAATACAGGGTCCTAAAACCAAGGTGGTGCGTGGGGCTCCCACAAGACAGTAAAAGACCCGAGAGGCCACGGTGGCGGAAGGTCAACAGGCCCTCATGGGCCTGCGGTTCAGCTCCACCTTGCTAGGGCTCCTCAGAGCTAAGGCTCTGCTTGGGAAATGCTGCGTTAAACACAAACAGGTGGGCTTTGCTTTTTTCCCTTTTAAACACAGGGCTCCTGAGAGTCTTTAATATAATAAAGTACCCTAGGACTCTCCCAGAAGGAGAATGCAATGTTCCAGTGTTTTCCATGCTTATCTGACTATGAAACAATTTTTTTTTTAATGGACCAGAGACGAGAGTGTGGGGAATTCACACGGAGAAACACCAATTTAATCCAACCTGCCTGATTTAGTTAATAATACATAAATTATTATTGCCTGGATCAGAATTCCGGTTCCACCGGTACCGTTCCCGTGGCCCCAGGCAAGTTACTTAATGTCTTCGTAGTTAAGTACTTTAAGTATAGACAATTCCTTGGTCTATGAAATGGGACTAAAAAGAGAAATCACTGCAAAGTTGCTGGGAGGATTAAATGAATTACTGGGAGGAAACTCAGTTGCTGGGAGAAAAACATTTAGTACAGTGCCTGGAACAGCATGGGCTTGATGCTAACCACGTCGGTATTTACGAGAACACAAGCGGCCGTTGGTTACGTGCCTTTGCTTGCATCATTTTGCTTGGCCCCCATGACAGCCAGACGAGGAAGATGAGGCAGACAAAGGTAAAACATTTAGGAGGTGATGTCACTAACCCAAAGCCTCGTAGCCAGCAAATGGCCAGGACGGTTGGACCAGGCTGAAGGCCCTAGAGAACAGGCTAGCTGAGGGCTTGGCATGACCTGGGGACCTAAGAAAGGCAGGTTTCTTCTACCCCTCCCTCCTCCCTTCTTCCCGTGCAGCCGAGAGTGATGCTGGGCTCCAGGCTGAAGGTCACCTCTGGCCAAGGTTAGGCAGGCTGGGGAGCGCTTCAGGCCAGGGACTCCCAGGTGGATGCCCCGCAGCCCCAGGCCACGCTGCTTCCTCTCTCCTGTGCCCTCTGCACACCCCTCGGTTATGTGGGAGTCTGAGACCCCACAGGTCCCTCCCCTCTGTCCTCTCCTCAGCCATCCTGGTGACCGAGCTTGGCTGTCACACACAGAAGGGGCTTAAAAATAGTTCCTGAGTCAATGAGTGACTGAAAGAAGCCCATCCCCCCAGGCCTGCCAGGCCACCAGGGGCTGCCCACAGGGCAAACACCAACCCACAGAGAGCCCCACCCTGGGCCTGGCCAGAAACGCAGCCCCACCGAAGGATTGCTCAGAGGAGTGACTCAGCTTGCGCGGCAGATGCGGCTCCCACGTTTTATGGACTAAAGGTGTTTTCATGGCAGCTGGAGACAGTTGAGCCAGAGGCGGGCTGTAAACACAGCTACGATCCAGTCCGAGGCGCCTGGGCTGAGCCCGGCCCCCGGGCAGCGCCGCTGAGGCCCTCAGCTTCTCCACAGCGGAGCCTCCCTCTCTCGCCCAGGGAGGCCCAGGGCCCCTCACTCCGAGCTGGCAAATAGCACACCCCCAACTGACATGGAGGCTCACCCAGGCCACCTTCTTAACCGAGGAGGTCGACAGTCCACGGTGACAGAGCCAGACCTGCAGCCTAGGGGCCTGGCTCCGCCTTCCTGGATCCTGGGGGACGGGAGGCCTTTCATGAGCCTGTGGCCTGGGACCAAGGACCTGGGGGGCTCAGTGATGCTCCTGGCTGGGGGTGGGACAGTACTGCCACAGAGACAGGGAAGATACCCCCCGGCAATGACAGTCCTGCTGGGGGACATGACACAGACTACTGAAACAACTAACCGTGCCAAACAAGGAGGGTCGTGCTTAATCCTCCGCAGGACTGGGACGTAAGGGCCGCAGGCGGTGGGTGGCCTCACCACTCCCCCACCCACTCATTCATTCAGACCCTCGGACCAGTCGGACCAGTCGCATGGGGCACTGAGCGCACACCTGTCAGGCCCTCCCATCGCAGCAAATGGCTCCGCGATCCTCCAGCTCCGTTGGCAGGAGTCATTCTTTGCTCCATGTCCGACCCTCAGCCAGTCCTGTGTGCGTTAGCCCAGCCCGGCCGCCCCAGACCAGGCGCTGGCTTTCCGCCTGGACGCCGCAGCAGCCCCAGCTGGACCCCTGACCCTTCAGCCGTGGCCTCTGCAACCCATTCTCCTCCCGTCAGAGTGAGCTTATCCCAGCATCATCCCAACCATTCCTCGTCGTAAAGAAATTAAGACAGAATGGCTTTGGCATCAGGCTGAAAAGAAAAGAAATGGACAGAACAGGAGCCCAGAGACGGAGCATGCGTAGATGAGACTTTGCTGTAAAAGAGGCATCGCCAGCCAGAGGGGGAAAGAGAGACTCTGATATAAACGGTGTGGAGACAAGTGGCGATCCATATGGCGGAAGTAAAATTAGATCCCCACCTAGCACCACGCTCGGCTCCAGGTGCACTCAGGGCTTCCATGCAAATTGCAAAATTTTAGCACATTTAAAGGAAAATATAGAAGAATATTTTTATGACCTCAGGATAAGGAACAATTTCTTTTCTAAGTAAACTTCTTGTTTAATTATAACATGCATAAGGGAAAGTACACAAGTTATAAATGTACAGGTTGATAAAATTTCACGAAGTGAACCCAGCTGTGTACCCGGCATCTAGCTCAACGCCACACCACCCTGGACGGCGTGATCTCATCTGACCTCAGAAGCTAAGCAGGGTGGGGCCTGGTTAGTACCTGGGTGGGAGAAAATGCCCTAAGTAAGATTAATATGCCACAATATGGGGGAAATATTTGCGATACATATAACCAGAAGGAAATTAGTATCCAGGATGTGTAAAGGACTTCTGCAAACCAAGAAGAAAGATAACCAAACCAACAGAAAATTTGGCAAAAGTTATGAACAAGCATCTCACAGGGGAAAAAATCCCAGTATGGCTAATAATCATATGAAAAAGAGGCCCTACCTCACTGGTATCGGAGAAATGTAAACTAAACAACAAGGACACAGTATGTCTCACCCATCAGATTATTAAAAACTGAAGATAAAAAGTTCTGATATTACCAAATGCAGACCCAAATGGGACCCCTTAACCACTGCCTCTGGAGAAGATTGGTAAGGCCACCTGGAAGGGGCCCAGGGCGACAGCTTGTCAGGTCAAAGGCAAGCACACCCGTGATCTGGCACTTCCTGCCCCAGGTGGAGACGCGACGGAAACTCTCATACGTGTGCACCAGGAGGGAGGAATTGGCACCATGATCAAGGAGATATACATGTATGACATAGTTGTATGATGGAAACGGCCTGGCAAGTAAAATGAAAGTGAATTATCAACAAGATACGCCAAGCAGGACATGCGTGCAAAGAGGCTCTGTTTAAGGGGTGGGAGCAAGATCAGAGACTTTGGGAGGAGAGAGAGCCCCTTCCCCAAAGGGGTTGACCTGGGAAGCAGGGCACAGGCTGGGCCTTAACCACTGGGGAGAATGTATGCAGGAAGAAAACTCTTTTTTTGGTCTCACTCATTTTATGGGTAAAAATGTTAAGCTCCAAAAGGAAAATGACTTGCCAAGTTGGGGAGCAAGGTGAGACGATACCAGGATAATTGGGCCACTCTGTGCCCTTCCTATTGTGCCCTCTCCCCCCACCCCATCCCCTCCTCACAGGGCCTGGGCTGGGGCAGTAGCATCCTCCTTGGCCTCCCTGCTTTTTGTTCTCTGCTCTGCAAAGGGACTCAAGCCAGCGCCCCAGTCCCACAGCTCCCCTGGTCAAAAGCATCCCGCAGCTCATCCCACCTCCCAGCTCAAAGTCCAAACTCTTAGTAGCCTCCTATTCCAGGGAGTAAAACAACTGTTTACAGATTCTTAGGTCAAGAATTTAGACAGGACCCAATGCGCGGCCTCAGCTGGAGTCCTGAAAGCTCCTTCACTCACACACCAGCTGTGGATGCTGACGACTGGGCAGCAGAGATCTTAGGCTTGGGCTGGAATATCCACACGTGGCCCTGCTGTGTGGCCTGGGCTTCCTCCCAACATGGCGGATGGTTCCGTGGTCAACCATCCCAAGAGACAGACAGACAGACAGACCTCATCTCCTTTGATGACCTGGACTTAGAAGCCGAACAGCATCAATTCCGCCCCATTTTATTACTCAAGGCAACCACGAAGGCCTGCCCAATTGCAAGGAAAAGAAAAATAGACTCTCTGTCTCCTATAGGGGAGTGGTAAGGTTTTAGAAGGACATGTGAGACTGGAAATATTTCTGTGGCCCTTTTTAGACAGTAGACATAGAAAAAATTAGTACTTCAACCTGAAATGGGTCAGAGTGTGGACTGTCTGGGTGTGAATCCTGGCATCACTCCTCTCCGGGGAAGGGACCTGGGGCAAGTGACTTGACCTCTCTGGGCCCGTTTCCTCACCTGCATCGGCTGGGAACCCCAACCTTCGGCAAGATGGCAGCTCCATTAATGTCATCTTGAAAAGCCCAGGTGTATATGGCTGCTGGTGTTGGACCCATCCTCTTTGTCTCTTCTCTCAGAAAGTCTGTTCCCCCGAGACTTCCCCTCAGTCTCGAGTGCCTCTCAGGAGCGGGCCATGTGGCCAGCCTGCCCTGAGCCAGGACGGAGCACCAGCTCAGTGGGTCTCACCCAGGGGCGGACTCGCAGCCCGAGCGACGTTTGGAATGTGTGGGGTCATTTTGAGTTGTCACGTGATGCAGTGGGAGGGGCCGCTGCAATGCATGGAACAGTGCTCCATGAGGAATTGTCCTGCCCAAACTGCCAAGGGCATCCGTGCCCCCTGAAACACTCCAAAGCTCTTCCAGCCTTATAAACGGAGGCCATGAGTAAGGAAGGGCCGGGATGCGGGTCTGGCTGCCAGAGAGCTGGGGGTGGGCTCAGGTCAGGGCCTGGCTTGAGCACGTGTTGGAGCCCTGAAGGGTGCCCTGAGGGGCGCTCCGCGACCAGAGCCTCCGTGGACCAGAGAATCGTGGCAGGGTCCGAGAGGAGCCCACAAACAGTGACCCACAGTTCCGAGGGTGGACACAGGTGTGGACACAGAACATCCCTGCTGCTGCTCTGTTCTCCTCTGAGCTTCCTGCCTTTGTAAAGCCTGCCTGGCCCTTGGGGGCTGCCCAGCGAGTCACACCACATCCCGTTGTCACTGCCCAAGGGAACCCTGACTCAGCAGCACACACTGTGGGGCAGGTGAAAGGATGTGGGGAAAACGTCACCACGGCTGCCTGGCCCAGTTCCCAGCAAGGAGTCACCCCCGGTGGGCGTGTGCCCAGGTCACAGCTCCTCTGTGGGCCAGCAAGGTGGCTCACGGGGCCTCTGTCGGGGGTGGGGGGGGACAGGAGAGGTCTGGACCTAACCCCCAGCAAGAGAGAGGAGGTGTCCCCGGCTTGAGGGACAGAGACCCAGATCTCACCCTTCTGGAGAAGTAGACCTGGCCCACCCCACCTCCAGGGTCACCTCCCGGGCAGCCCAAACCACAGGTTTCGTTTACCCCGTGTAAACATGTTTGCCGTTGCTGCTGTTCTGACAATAAAAGCAAATCGTGTTCACTATCAAAGTTTGAAACGCACAAAGAAGGAAATAAACATGCATCCCCAAGCCTAGCACCTCACAGCAACCACTTTCAGTCGGGGAGTGTTTTCAGCCAGTGTTTTCTTCAGTGTGTGTAGAAACTTCATTTAACATACCATTTTATAACCAGCTGCTGCTTTTAATTCTACGTTATGGGCCGTTTTCTTGTTTTAAAATACTAGTAACCAAGCAAACCCACACTTCCTCCTCCCACCCAGTGCCCCTCTGTCCTCTTACCAGACACACTCCTGTGTGACGTGGAGTGGCACCGGGGGCTGCGGACTCAGGGAACTGCCCCCAGGAAGCCAGAACCAGGCAGGTACACACCTCTCCTGATCTACCCACCATGGTCCCCAACCGCACTGGGAATCCCCTCCATGAAGGGGAGGGGGCCCGTCTCTTTCCCTCTCCCTCTCTCTCTCTCTCTCTCTCTCTCACACACACACACACACACACACAAACACACACACACACACACCCCTAGCATGCACACAGCAGAACATGGACACCAGTGGGCAACTGTCCGGCCATTTCTGGGCTGCTTCTTAGAAAAAGAGAGCACCTCAACCCTCCTGCCCTTCTCCAAATTCAGCAGAAACCAGATTTCTAACCCTCTGAGCTTGCCCAAGATATCTCAGTTCTTTTTTTTTCTTTCTTTCTTTCCTCTTTTTAGAGATGGGGTCTTGCTCTGTCATCCAGGCTGGAGTGTAGTGCAACGGCGTCATCACAACTCATTGCATCCTCAAACTCCTGGGCTCAAGCAATCCTCCTGCCTCAGCCTCCTGAGTAGCTGGGACTACAAGTATGCACCACCATGCCCAACTAATTTTTTTTTTTTTTTTAGAGACAGGATCTTGCTATGTTGCCCAGACTGCTCTTGAACTCCTGGCCTCAAGCAATCCTCCTGCTTCAGCCTCCCGAAGTGCTGGGTGAGTGACCACACCCACCCTAAGGTATCTCAGTCTTGAAAACAACAAAGTTGGCATGGGGTGGATGGTTCCCACGGGAAGGTTTGGGTCACAGGTTGGGCTCTAAGAACTGGAAAAGTCCCCAGGCCAGGTCAGAATCTCAGCTGTCCTCCCTGAGCACCTGCTGTGTGCAGGACACCATGCCAAGCATTTTATAGAATTAGTTCATCCCTTTCTTGTGACATCTCAGCAGGGGAGGTGTCATTATCCCCATTTAATGAATGAAGAAACCGAGGCTCTGCAAAATTAAGCCACACATCAACTTCCTTATTGATGGTTCAGGCATCTGAGGCCCAGAGAGTAGAGATGACCTTCCAGGGTGGGGCCCATCCTAAGGCAAGGCTTGTTCTGCTGGGCCGGGCCCAGCTGCCTCCGTCTCAGGGCACTGCAGAGTTTGTCCTGGACATGGGCCAGGGGCAAAGGCTCAAATGGACGCATCAGATCAGCAGCCACGTCCCAGGCACGGGGCCTCCCCAACATCTGCCCACAGCTTCCCGGCTTTCTCATGCAGCCCAGAAAGTCTACATTTTATAGAGCCATCCCAAGCACCCTGGGCCTGCACGCTCTGTACTTGCTGACACGTGGAGCTAGTATGGCTTCTTCCGCTGGGCATGTGGACGTGGGGACACAGACCTGTGCTCTGTCTCTTGGAGCAACTGTCCAGTCACAGGTGACAATGCCAGACTGTCTTCTGGGCCAGAGTGGGATGACCAGAGCTCCAGACCTGCCTTCCCCCATGAATGGCCTGTGTGAGCTTGGCCAGGTCTCCTTCCCTCCCTGAGTTCCAGTCAGTCTTCTCTTCCGTGAAATCCTAGCCCTGTGATTCCTGAAGGGCAAGGAAGGCGAAGACACGTTTCTTTTGCCCACCCTCAGGGACGGCTCCTTCACCAGCAACAGCGAGGTTCTCCTCGCGCGCAAGTTCCCGTAGATGAGCCGCGACGGTTTGGAACCGTGCGGAGAGGGATCGCCGCTGTCTGCCGCGGGCGGGGGCCAAGCAGCGGTGGCTCATGTGCCGTGTGTTTCCCACAGCTGTGAACCCCCAAGTGCACCCTCGAGGAGTTCCCCAAATGCTCCCCATAGGTGACGTGTCCCGATAACCCATTTCTGTGAAGACCGAGCCCTTGGAGAAAGAAAGAGGATTCTGCAGTAGTTCTTCCTTCTCGTAGCCACTTCCTGCCCCAGATACCTGGCCCCAGTGCCTGCACGGGGGTTCATGCATGAGGTGACAAGTGTCTTCCTGAGGCCTTCAATTCTGGGTACTCCGGTCACGGAGAGCCGCGGTCTCGGTCTGCCTCCGTTCCCGGCAGCACCCCTGGAAATGCCCCCGTTGCCGAAACGCAGTCAGGGATGACATGCAAATTCTGACCTGGTTCACATGGCTGCAACGGTGAATCACCTGACCCTCAAAAGAAAGCGTCTTCTCCATCCTGGGTGACAGAGCGAGACCTCTTCTCTAAAAAAATAAAAAAGAGTACATCTTAAACGCAGGAACTGAAGTCCCTGTGATGGCGGCATTCCAGACATTGTGGCAGGTAGATGGGACACATCTGAGGATACGGGGACTGCCTGACATTCTTCAGATCAGCCCAGGCCAGTGAGTGTCCAGACTGGCTTCACCCGACCTTTGTCACTGTTTGCTAACCCTGAGCAGGTCTCTGCTGTATTTTCTCTGGGAGAGTCTTGTGTGGCGCCCATAGGTGATTCCACCCCACCCTGTTTCCCAGGCCTCCTGGGCTGCAGGGCTCCCCACCCAGGGCTGAGGGCCGAGCCCTGTGCTGGAAAGAGTCAGTCAGGGGTTCCTAACGTCTCCGGGGGAAGAAAGGAAGTATTTTGCAGGATCCTGAATTTCCCTGAGAGCAGGAAAATCAGAGGCCCCATAATCCTCCCTCCGCCCGGGGCACAGGTCCCTTCTACAACCCCTCCCCAAATGGCTGCTCAGCTTCCTCTTGATTGCCTCCAGAGACAGCTCAGTTGAAGGGATAGAGGTTCTAGGCGTCTTTTATTTCTTTTTTGTGTTTTTATGTATATTCAAGTTTTCTATAGTGAAATGATTCATTCGACAAATATTGATGGAGCACCTGCTAGGCGCCAGGCCCTTTTCCAGCCATTGGAGACACAGCAGTGAGCAAAACAGACAGAAATCCCTGCCCACCTGCACGGCCCTGACGTCCTGGGGGGAAGGAAGGCACGTGAACAAGAATACGGAGTATGTCCAATGGTGAAAAGTGCTGTGGTGAAAAATGAAGCAAGGAAGGGGGTGGAGAGCGTGGTTTGCATTTTCACATATCGTAGTCAGCAAAGGTGACATTCAAGAACAGTCCCAAAAGGGCAAGTGAGTGTCAAGGCAGAGCGGTCCGGGCCGTGCCAGGCCCCTGTGGAAGGAGCGCAGTGAGGGACGGAGCGACACAGGGAGCCGGCGTGGCCGAGCAGGGGAGCCGGGGACGGATTATGGAAGGCGATGAGGCAGGCACAGGGGTGGGGCCGGTGGAGCTTACATATGTGTGTCTTTTGTGATGCCCGAAACCACATTTTTTAAATAGGAAACGGTTGGATTCTAGTGGACTCTCAAACCCAGATGAAAGATTGGGAATACCCAGGTCCCATCATGTGAGCCAAGTGAGGGCCGCACTGGGAACTGCACCATGGAACCCATAGCTGGGCCCAGGTAGCACCTGGCACAGCACCTGGAACCAAAGGGACAGGGTGTTAGCTTTTACAGCCAAGCGTACTGATCTAGGAAAATGGGAACCAAATTACCGTGTGGAATGAGAGGCTTAACAGAAAGGGCTGGGGCCTGGTGGGGAGGGGGAAGGGTGTTCCTGTTCCCAGGCCTGGATCTAAGGAAGGGGCAGGGACGGAATGGGGCCACCCCCTGCTGCTGGCTTAGGACTGTGTGTGCCTCCTGTGGGGCTCTTCACCAGGAGAGGGGCTGTGGGAGGCCTGCGAGCACCCGGGCATAAGAGAGGGCCCAGGCATTCATCGCATAAACCTTCGCGTGAGTTGGTCCCGAGCAGCCTGGTTGGCCTCGACTGTCCTGACGCTTGAAGGCCAAACCCCACCTGGGGCTGCTGTTTAGGAGGGTGGCAGCCAGCTCCCACAGGACACCACCGGGTCCTCATCTTCGGACTGGAAGTATCAATATGCCTGCTGCCCAGGAGCCGTGTGCAACTCAGATGTGCTCCGTGACTTGGGAACTAACCTTGAGCTGAGGCCTCCAGCTCCAGGCCTGCCTGACCACCCTGTCTCTCTCCCGGACTTGGAGCCACGGCTCAGGTTCCAGCAAGGCATAAAGACAGGCCCAGGACAGGGAACGAACAAGTGGCAGTGCCAGGAGACCAGGCGGGAGACGAAGTGAGGCAGGGCAGGAGGGAGCGAGGTGGCAGGCACAGGGGGAGAAGGGCCACGAGTTCGTGCTTCCATCTTGAGCACGGCCAGCCCCAGCCGAGCCCCAGCCCAGCGTGGCCAGCCAGGGCCAAGAACATACAGAACTCTTAGTTGTTTGCCAGGACCTGACAGAGTGTCATTGTTACAGTCACGGACGTAGATCACTATCTTCCAAATGGTATTGTTGGCATGTGCGTGTTTATTCACTTTGATATTGGGGTGGAGGAATCAGGGTCACCTGGCCAGGCTTGGTGCACTTTTTCCCACAACTCCAGGGAGAGGGTCCCTCGGTCCCCAATAGGGACTGTGACCACCACATTCCCCTTCTACTCTCTGCCCCAGGCCCCGTATATCCTGCCCAGCCCAGCCCAGCAGGGCCTGGCCAAGGTGAGCAGTTATGGGCACAAACTGATGGCAAGAGCATAGTAAGGTCCCTACCCCCAGCAGCAGCTCTTGGAGGTCCCTGAGGTCAGATAGACATGGGTTCAAATTCTGATTCCTACCCCTTCCTGTACACGCGACCTTAAGTACGTTATTGCATCCTTCTAAGACTAAATGTTCTTACCTGTAACAGGGGCAGTGCGTATTTTATAGGGTTGTCAGGAAGATTAAATAAGGCCTTGCACATAAGCATTTAGCTCGGTGCTAGCGCATAGCAAGTTAGCCACGGCAATCACTTTCAGTATCGCTACTCTCAGCTTGACCACCTTACGATTTATTGTTGACACAGGATTTCACTGCCCAAGTTTGCGTTTGTGTTTATGATTGCGTTGGCATCAAGCAGTCCTTTTTAATTGCTGCTGGCTAACAAGAAAAGAACAGAGGCGGATTTAATGTGTAAATGATGCGTTGAAGCCAAGTGAAGGCCAAATGATGTAACAGCCCACTGTGCAAACAAAAGTATTGCAGTAATTCAAACAGGGAAAAGTGGGGGAGAACTGAGTCACTCCCCTGCACACGGCGGCATCACAGCGTGTCAGACTCGAACGGAGATCCGATCTCAACGGTCAGTCCCATGGTGCTAAAAGCAGCAGTTTGGTTCCAGCCAAACAACATCATCCTTCTCGTTAAACTGATATTGTTACTTTGAATTTTACTGGGTTTGTAGTTTTGTATATATTTATTAATACAGTTTTCTGATGTGGATGTATTGCTAAGTGAAAAAATTTTAATATGTTATCTTTTGATAAAGGGAGTATAAAAATAGAGAAAAATGTCTGTGTGTATATATATATATATATATATTTTTTTTTTTTTACAAAAAGAAACACTGGAAGGATAAATCAGATCCTATAAAAATTGGTATTTGAGCCGGGCGCGGTGGCTTACGCCTGTAATCCTAGCACTCTGGGAAGCTGAGGCGGGAGGATTGCTTGAGCTCAGGAGTTCGAGACCAGCCTGAGCAAGAGCGAGACCCCGTCTCTACTAAAAATAGAAAGAAATTGGCCAAACAACTAAAATATAGAAAAAATTAGCAGGGCATGGTGGCACATGCCTGTAGTCCCAGCCACCCAGGAGGCTGAGGCAGGAGGATTCCTTGAGCCCAGGAGTTTGAGGTTGCTGTGAGCTAGGCTGACGCCACGGCACTCTAGCCTGGGCAAGAGAGTGAGATTCTGTCTCAAAAAAAAAAAAAATTGGTACTTGGGTGTGGAGGGAGACAGCATAGAAGAGGCAGAGGTAGCTGCGAGATTGCTTATGTGTGCTTTTCTGTGTAGTTTTAACCTTTTAATCACGTATTACCTGTTCATCTTGGATTGATGATTGCACAGGCACAATAAGAAGGAATGTATACCTAACAGCACAAAAATAATTCACATCAGCGTTGGGGTGGGGCCTGCAGAGTCTCTTTCCCATAAAAGGAATGTACGTGGCTCAAATTAGAAGCCCACTGTCGCACGAGACAGAGCCCCGCTGCTTCCCAGGAGAGTGATCTTCCCAGAACACTCTCTGGAAATTATTTCTTCCCTCTAAAAACGAGAAGTTCCCAAAGATCGGCCGTGCCAGGACCCTGCGAGGATAGAACTCAGCAAGCGCAATGAGGGGACCTTTGGAGGAAGGCAGTACAGCCACCTGTCCGCCATGTGGCTAGGCCACCAGGGGCCCTTTAGAGAGCACTGCCTGTGCCTGAAATGGGTTCTAGATCCCTCGGCCCCACGTAGGCACCAGGGCCCAGGCCAGCCTCGATCGGCCTGGTCCGCCCGCCCCAGGAGGCTGCCCACACCTGTGTCATGATGTGAACAAGTCGGGAAGTACTCTGCTCAGAGAACTGTTTGCTGACCTCTGACCTCAGGAGAAAGAGGTCAAAGGAGCAGGCAAAATGGGTACAAGGCCACACCAAAGGCTGCACTGAGTGTGGACAGCCACGCAAGGAGACTGGCAGCTCTCCCGCCTGGGAAAAATCACCTAACGGCACCAAGTGAAGAGCTGCAGTTAGAGCAGACACTCAGCCGTGAAATTAGCCAGCGTAGAAGGGTCAGAGAGCCACGGAGACCAGGGAACTGGAAGGGCCTTCCTGCCTCAGGAGGAAGGCGGCTGTGACAGTCGCTGCTGCCGCAGCGCCGCTGCCGCGGGCCTGGCGCCCTGCTGAGCATGCCGCAGATGTCACCTGACGCGCCAGGCACTATTCTTACTCCACATCACAGACGAGGCCCTGGGAGATTAAGGAATTTTCCCAGGGGCATTCGAGAGCCTCACGGAGCTGGATTTGAATCCAGGCCTGGGTTGGTCACCAGCCCTGTGCTGCGTCCTGACACGTTTGTGCGGGGGAGGGCAGTTCAGTGCTTCAGTGGCAGGAACATTGTAGAAAAAATCAGCAGGTACCACTGTGAGAACGCAGGTGAACAGGCCTCGTGCAAAACAGAGTCAGATGTGAATCACAGTCGAGCCACCCACGTGCCTGAGTGAGTCGGCATCTGGTTCAGTCCAGCCCTCTTGCAGAGGCAGAAAGCAGGGTGGTTTCAGCGTGTAGGCTTTCTACTCTCATGCCCCTGGTTCAAATCCTGGGTCGTCTTTTTCCTGACTGACATTGAGCAAGCTCTCTAGGCCTCAGTTCCCGAATCTGTGAAATGGGATAATAACAGTACCTGCCTCAAGAGTTGTCATGAGCAATAAACGAGGCGAGCATTGGAAGGCACAGCGCGTGACCCGGTGAAGCCGATGAGTGTTCTGGGAGTTTTAGCTACTAATTCAGAGCATCCTTTTGCTGCTAACCCCCTGCTAAAGATGCCCACAGGGGTGTGGTTTAGGGACAAGCACCTGAACCCGCCTAGGTGGTTGGGTTGTGGGATCCCAGGCCCGACTGCACCCCAGCTCTTGTCCTGCAGGGGCACCCATGTCCCAGGCCTGCGCAGGAGCCCACAAACCTGCTTCCTGGTTTATGAAAGTCACTCGACTCGCTCAAGCCAGTCCCCCAACAGGTACCATTAGGAGGGTCACCTGTCGCGCCCCCTGTGTAGGGCTGTGGTGGGTTCCCACACTTACCCCGACATCTCTTGTCCCCACGGTAGTCAGGACCCTTAGAAAGGATAGATCAGTGAAATCTCCAAAAACTGCCCATTGCACTGAGACTCGAACTCAACCTCCAGGACCAGCCTGCCAAATGCTCCCTGATCTCACCCTGACCCCCCTCTCACTTCATCTTCGCCCAGCCTCACCACCTCCCACCGTGCTTCAAGAGCACTCTGCTCCTCGGTGCATGAGCTGACACCCCAGGCCCACATCTTTGCTGTTCCTTCTGCCTGTGACACACCCTTCTTCCAGATCCTTACACTCTGGCCTCTTTCTTGAGCCTTGGCTCAAACATCTCCTCCCAGAGGCCTTCCCTGATCCAGGGGTGGCACCCTCTCCCTCCCCGGGCACTCCCTTGTCGCCCTCTGTATTCCGTTTTTCCAGAGTACTTACGATGATCTGAACTTCTCTTACAAACTGGCTTATTCGCCTGTGTACTGTCTGCCTCCCTCACTGCGACCAGAGCACTGGGAGAGGCCCTGCCCCCTGGTAGGTACTCACTCAGTATCTGAGGAATGTATGGGTGAAACGCCTGGGGCACAGTCAGCCTCCACCAAAGAGGTTTTTCTTTTCACATGTAACTTATCTCTGTCGCAAACTCTCTCCTCGAAACCTCTCAGCTCCCTCACCTGCCTCGCTCAGGAGCTCCTGACCCCATGGAGGTCTACACCAGCTAAAAAGCACCGTGCCTCTGGGAGGGCGGCTCACAGCACTCCCTCCGGGCATCTCGGGCACCCCTCCCTCCAGGGCCGGCTCTTGTAGAGGCTCTCTGCTCCGGGTGGACCGTGCGCCCTTGAGGGACAGCACTACCCCTCCTCCAGGTATTAACTGACTCTTTCCCCAGCAATGTTTGTTTTAGGGATTAAAGGCAATGAATGGGACTATAATTTCCAGAATTGTCTGTTCCTTTCCTGGCAGCCAGCATGACATTTGTTATTTTCTTTTCCCCAGCCCCTGATGATACTGTTCCAGACATGTTGGTTTGATGGCATCATCTGACGGAAGGGCTCTCTGGTGCCTGTCCTAGGCCGCGGGACAGGTTCTGCCGGCCTCCCGGATGAGGCCTGAGCCCACCGTTCTCGCCGTTCCTCTCCCTCCCTTCTCCAGTCAGCCTTGTGGCCCATGATTGCCTTCTCCTTTTTTCTGTTTCTGTTCTCCCTTTCATTTTTTGTTCTCATTCTAAGGACTACGGTGACTCCTTATTTATCTAGCACAGTCAAGAGATGGGCTACTCAGCCGGGCGCGGTGGCTCACGCCTGTAATCCTAGCACTCTGGGAGGCTGAGGCAGGAGGATCGCTTGAGCCCAGGAGTTTGAGGTTGCAGAGAGCGATGATGCCACTGCACTCCACCTGGTGTGACAGAGTGAGACTCTGCCTCAAAAGAAAAAAAAGGAAAAAGAAAAAGAAATGGGCTACTCCATGCTAGGGAATTTTCAAAATAATGTCCTTCAAGCACTAAAACCTTAAACAAACATATTTTAAAAATAGCTTTATTAAGGTATAATTGCCACACTATAAACTGCATGGATTTAAAGTATACGACTTGATATGTTTTGACGTACACACACACCCATGAAACCATCACCACGAGCAAGATAATGAACATAACCATCACTTCCAAAAGTTTCCTCCCACCCCTCGCTGCCCCCTTCCCCAAGCACCCGCTGATTTGCTCTAAATACGTAGTCAATGCTGCTGCGCCTCACGCACCTCCTGCCTTAGAAAACGGAGCACGGTCGACATGATTGATCCCTCCCTTGATATGGCATTATTATTAACGTTTCTGAAAGAGATGTCCTCCAATGGCATGAAGATGCAGAAGAGTGTTGGCCCTGAACACTAAATAGCCCCATGGTTGCACAGCCATGCTGGGTGGTTTTGGGCTCGGGAGTTTCCTCCCTCACTGCCAGCTGTCCCGGCGTACAGTTCCCAGCAGGCAACTCCGCCGCCTCGCACATCAGCCACCACTCCGTGCCACTCCTCACCCTGCATCAGTGGTTCTGTTAGGAGTGATTTTGTCCCCCGAGGGACATTTGGCAATGTCCAGAGATCTCTCTGGTTGTCATCGTGGGACTGAGGGTGCTACTGGCATCTAGTGTTTAGAGCCGAGAGATGTGGCTGAACATCCCGCAATACACAGGACGGTCCCCACAACAGAGAAGTATCTGTCCCAAGCTGTCAATAGTGCTGAGATTGAGAAACCCTGTTCCGGGTAACAAACCGATTGAAAAACTCCAGAAGTTATGACGGTTGACTGTTTTTACTTTTCTGGATCAAGAGGAGAAGGAAGGGCAGCAGCTTATTGGAGAGTAAGGCCACAGAGGTCACAAACTTGGGAAGATCCTGGTGGGTCTCAAGTATTAAGACGTCCTTGCAGCTCTACCAGAGGTGTATCCGGCTTCCTGCAGACAAGCTCTAAGGGACGCAGTGTCCAGGAGCTGCTCAGTGACTGTCTGCCAGCCCAGGCTGCACCCAAAGCATTCATTAGATGCCTAATTGCGGGTAGCACCTGCTGGGCATGGAAGGCAAGGCAGAAGACACAGAGCTGGAGCTTGCGGAAGGAGGCCATTAAGCCGACAAGTGGCTGCGATGTGGCAAAGCCAGGCGGTAAAAGGTAAATGCAGACCCACCCCAATAAATGGAGAAGATGAGACAGGCTGGCCATGCTGGGAGCTAGTCCCAGCGTGACCAGATATGTAACCACCAAATCACTTCTAGCTCCTCCCGCCACCCACAGACACCCTGTTTGCCCATCATATAAAGAAGGTTTTTCCAAAGTGGTTTAGCCAGAACTGGAAGGGCCCTGCCAGGCGATGGGATAGGAGGCTGACTGTCGCACCGGCAGCTGGCAGGGGAAGAAGCAGCGGTCAGGGTGGACCCCAGGTGCTCCGGAGCTGGACGGTGAAGTATGGGCGTGCTTTGATTCTGCTTGACTTACAGGTTGAATTATTTTATTATAAGAGTTATTGTAGACATTCCTGGAAAATACAGGTAAGCAAAAAAAAGGAAACAAACAGCTCTCAAATCTGACCCTTTCAGAGAAAACACCAATTAAATTCTGTCGTGCATCCTTCTATGCAAGTATGAACGTCGTGTAGACACTTTGATTAAAACCAGGTGTGGTGCCGCTGCTGAAGGCCTTGAGATGCCTGAAGTGGCATGGAGCTGAGACGACGGAGCAGCCCAGAGGATAATACGAGTGCCCGGAGTCGGGGTGACTCCAAGGACTGTGGCTATTCGCAGGAACCTTCTGGAGTAGCCTCCAATCCAAGGGTAAAGAGAAGCCTGGACAGCTGGACCGTCCTCCTGGAGCCCTGCTGGGCAGGTGGGACCGCCTTCCCAGGCCCTCCCCTCCCACCCACCGCCAGCCCCCTGTGACATGCCCGAGTCCCACCGACTACTGCACCAAAGCGATAAAGTGGGATTGCAGAGGACCCTGGGCTCCAAAGGCCCCAAATCCCGAGGCCTGGGCTCCGGGGACAGCTTGGCGGTCGGGAGTATAAAGACGACGATACCTGCCGCAGGACTCACTACAATGAGAGGAAGAAGTCACCAGCTACGGCAAAATGGTATTCTCTCCACAGGGCTCTCATGGAGAGTGGCTTTCAAATTCTTTTTAGCAGAATTGTTATTAAATATAATCTTATACGAAACCCCAAATATGAGAGGGACAAAGCTGAGATGTGCCGGGTGAAGCAAGGACAGCAGCCCCCTGCCCAATCCCTCCTGTTCCTCCCTGTCAGTGATGCACCCCTGAGCAGCACGGCTCAGAGTCCCCTCGTGCCAAAGGCAGGGCTGGAGGGGCAAAGCTGCTCCGAAGGAAGAAACCGGGAAGTTCCTCTGGGTCTGGCTGGTGACAGGAAGTTCGTCTGGGTCTGGCTGGGTGACAGCTGTCTGCGCAGGCTCTCCCCTCCCCCGCCAAGGCCGCTGCAGCTCCCCTGAGGCCAGCCTCCAGGATGGGTGGGGCCCCCCAGGCAGCTCTATTGCTTTTTTTCTGGGCTGACCTTTCTTCTGGGCCAGAGGACATGTGGGAATGGCACTGGGGGCCAGCCCTGTCCCTGTTTCCCCTCAGTGGGGTTCTCTTGCTCACAGCCTGAGGAAGAGCTGTGACTCACTTCCTGCCTCAGTCTGACTTACAGGAGTGTCATTTCCCAACATGGCCGGCACCGGTCGGGGCTGCCCCAGAGCGGCCCCTACAATCTTAGCTCCCGGTGGGGGCAAGTCCCCTCTCAAGGAGGAGGCCAACCAGACTTATCTCCCAGTTCAGCTTTAAGGACCCCACATTCTTCCTCAAGTTTCCAGTGTCGCGGTGTTTGCAAGGGTGCCCAACAGTACTCGATCCCATCAACAGAATATTATCTCCATTTCACAGAGGGGTTAATTGAGGCTCTGAGAAATTAAGTAACTTGTTTAAGGTGACACAGTACAAAATATCGCCACAGGGATTTGAGCCTGTTTGCTGATTGACTTTTCACATGAGTTACCTTAGGAATATTATTTACCCTCCCTGGGCCTCAGTTTCCTCCTCTGTAAATTGTAGAGGGGCACATAAAAGGCACCTGAGGGAAAATGTACTGAACCCCCCCAAGGAGCTTGCGGTGAGGACGAAATGAGCTAACGCATGGAAAGAGCTTGAAGCGGCGCTTGCCTTATAAAAAGCCCAAGTGGCGTTTATGTGTTCACTATCTGGGAACCTGTGTGTGACGAGGCCACAGACTGCAAGACAACGCTGTGCCGCCCGGTCCTCTCTCCCGCGGTGAGCTGGACCGAGGTTGCTCTGAGACCTTGGAGTAACTCAGCCTGGGAAGCTCTTGGCCACGTTTTCCCTCTTCTCCTTCTCAGGTGAAGCAGGGTCGCCTCAGCCAAGGAGCCGGGCGGGGGGTGCGGCTCGCGCGGATATGCTGCAAGTAGCTTGGATTCAGGCTCTGCCAAAACCCGGCCTCGGAGCTCCAGGCTCTGAGGCCTGCTAGCTGTGGAACTTTGCGCGAATTATTTAAACTTTGTGCGCCTCAATTTCCTTATCTGTAAAATGGGATTAATAATGTCAGCCCGAAGGGATTATGTGGATTAAATAATGTACATAGGAGGAGATAATGTAAACTGGCCAGGTGCCTGGCACGAGGTTGGTGTAAGAAAGCTACAAAATTAAAAGGAGGTAGGCTACTTCTGCTTATACATCCATCTATATAGATGCAAATTCAGTCGTGCCTCCTCTAACAGGAGGCCACGAGGAGGCTTGCCCTGCGCTGTGCAGTCCTTCCTCGACCTAGGAGTGGAGCACCGCAGGCCCGCCGTCCCAGGGCACTGAACCGGGTCACGCTCAAACTCATGGCTCCGGCGTGGGGAAGCGGGGCAGGAGAGAGCCAGTGCCCCTCAGACCGACTCCCCCAGCCCTTCCGTCCCACCGGTCCCCAGTTTGGGTCTCCGCGACCGTCTGCCCAGGGAGCTCGCGGCGCGAAGAGCCGAGCCGGGGCGGGAGCGCGGACAGCGGGGCCTGGGGGACGCGCCGGCGGCCGGAGGGCTTTGGGATCTCCGGCCCCACTTCCTACCTGCCCCTAGCAGGAGCCGGAGGCAGCGGGCGCCCCAGAAGGCCGCGGAGCCGCCCGGGGCCGGGCGCTCTGGGGCACGCGGCGCTGGCGCTGCGAACGCGGGCCGGGGCCGCGGCATGGGCGGCGCGGCGGGCCGGGGCCGCGGGCGGG
>CAUYSK010107660.1:0-11051 GCA_963575035.1 Avahi laniger | reverse complement strand
TTTCAAAGGTCAATGTCTCTGTTCTTGTGCCAGTACCAAGCTGTTTTACTTACTACAGCCTGGTAGTACAGCTTGAAGTCTGGTAGACTGATACCTCCCGGTTTGTTCTTTTTACTTAAGATTATTTTGGCTATATGAGGTCTTTTCTGGTTCCATACAAAGCATAGAATTATTTTTTCCAGATCTGTAAAGAATGATAATGGGATTTTGATAGGCATTGCATTAATTCTGTAGATCACTTTAGGTAGTATGGACATTTTAACGATATTGATTCTGCCAATCCATGAGCAAGGTAGGTTTTTCCATCTGTTTACATCTTCTACAATTTCTTTTTTTAGTGTTTCATAGTTCTCCTGTATAAGTCTCTTACATCTTTCATTAAATATATTCCTAGATATTTAAATTTCTTTGAGGCTTTTGTAAAAGGAATTGCGTTTTTGATTTGATCTTCAACTTGACTGTTGTTGGTATATATGAATGCCACAGACTTTGTATGTATTGATTTTGTATCCTGAGACTTTTCTGAATTCATTTATCAGTTCTAGGAGTCTCTTAGATGAGTCCTGGGGTTTTCTAGATATAATATCATATCATAAGCAAAGAGAGAGAGTTTGATCTCATCTATCCCCATTTCGACACCCTTAATATCCCTCTCTTGCCTAATTGCTGTGGCGAGGATTTCGAGCACTAAGTTGAATAGAAGTGGAGATAGAGGGCAACCTTGTCTAGTTCCGGTTCTAAGTGGGAATGGTTTCAATTTTTCCCCATTCAATATGATACTGACAGTGGGTTTGTCATAAATGGACTTGATAATTTTAAGGAATGAGCCGTCTATGCCTATTTTGATAAGAGTTTTTATCATAAAGGTGTGTTGGACTTCGTCAAATGCTTTTTCTGCAATCTTATATTTCTTGCTAAGCACTAGTAATAAAATTGGATTCTAAAAATTACAATGCACAAAGTATATGTTTAAGCATGAAATTTCTTCATCATTTCAAATGGCTAACTCTATTTTTTTCCCCAAAGTATTAATTTGTGTGTGGGCTCTGAACATAAGGGTAAAAAATTCTCACACATGGTAAATCAATGCCTCCTTTTGCCCCACCATATCCAAATTTCATTTATCTGAAATCCAAGAGATTTAAAAGGTCAAAAATCTCTCATTTTCTCCTTTATTCTCTAGTTTCACAAACGAGGTAATTGATGTTCGGAGAAGTAAATTGATTAGGTTTTGTTGGATGAATGATGGAGAAGAATGACTAGAACTCAGATTTCTCATATTTGTAGTATTCTAATTGCTTTTGTGAGAAAAACAGATAGAAAATACATAATGTATATTAAGAAGTTTTAAAGTGAAACAACTTCTAAGGTATGTCACAAGGTTAGTAATATTTAGCCTAACTTCTTCCAACTTTTAAATCTACTTAAAAAATAGTTGTTCATCACACTGATACCAAGATATTATAGGCTGTTAAAAACCTTTGGAATTATCGAAGAAAGATTACATTATATGTGGAAAAATTTTAACGTAACGTGTTTATTTCAATTTTAATGCACCATCTCTCTTTTCTAAAAGGATTCGAGTTGTTTTACAATAATAGGACATACATAGAGACACCTTAAGGTTAATAAAGTAGGAATACGTACAAATCAGAAAAATCAGAAATGGGTAAAATGAAGGAATTTCATATGTTAAATTCTATGCATCAACATAAATCTTGTATCAGAGAGTAAAATTTAACTATGAACTTCCAAGTTTTTAATTCAGAGCAGCTATGCAACCTTTATCATAAAGCAGGAAGCCTGTTAATTCTAAAAGGCATAGAAACTTTTCCCTGATACTAAATTCTTAATGGAATTCCTAACGTGAACTTTAATATAAGTGATTCTAGATGACATTATGGACATTTTTTTAATAAACACATTAGGAGATTCTATATTGTATGTAGTGTTGAATACATTTTATTAGACTTGAATTCTCTGAGAATGTTTAATTGACAGGTAAATTTAGAACACCGCTTCCTGTTCATTCAGAATAAATAAGAATTTGATACATAATGCCCACATTACCTTACAAAAGCTTGAAAAGTTCTTGGTATAGTGGATATTTGTTTCTTATCTTAAAGCGTCTGGTTTAAACTGTGAGCTTAATTATTTACTTTCTGTCTGTGGTGGTTTAAAACATGTCTGCAAATTCCTATCACGGAGAAGTTGGACTGGCCTTAGTGACTCATTTGTAACTGATAGAATTTAGTGGAAGTGATATTATGTGACTTGTGAGGCCTGATTATAAAAAGTCGTGCTCATATGTAAGAAGTCTGAGGACACTGAGACTACCGTGTTGTGAGGAAGCCCAGGCCAAAAGGAAAGGCCATGTGTAGGTTCTCTTGTCACCAGCCCCAGCTTAAACCTCAGATGTGTTAGTGAAGACACCGTTAGATGACTCCGCCCCAAGTTCTCTAGCCAGACCTCGTCATTCAATTCTTCTCACCTCGTGAGCTAGATACTGTGTAGCAGAGAAGTTCGATCCTGACGGATTAACAAAGGTGGTTCAGAGATCCTTTTCCTTGAATATTTTATATCTCTAGATCTATAGGACTGGAATCCATGACCTTCTTTTTAGGCATAGTATTCTCAGAGGGTCCCTTTACATTTTATCACTCCAATGACACACTGTGGAAAGAGTACATTGTGGGTATGAAACTATACTAGATTGTTGGACAGACCACTGGCTGCCATCTGGTGTGCCGATATCTCTGGATGAATCTTCTGGATCAACATAAATATCTTCCCATTTGTAGCTAAAAGGTATATTTTCTTTTTCTTTTCAACTGATGGCTCTGCGACATGGTTTTAACTATTATTCCAAAGAGGAAACCCCAAAGTATCAAATTTTCAGGAAAATATCTATCAATACCTATCTATCTTTCTATCACATATCTACCTATATTAGCTATCTAGCTACTTATTTCTATCTAGCTATTGATATGTAATCCTGAAGGCTTAATTAACAGGATGCAGCATAATAATAGAGTGTCTCTTTTCTACCTTTCTCTTTGAACCTGTTTTACTATTGGACTAAAAAAAGACCTACTATTTCATGATAGCAGTGAGTCCTCCTTTCCCATGATTCTCCTACATAATTAAAATCACAAAACCCTTGAAGAAAAACTATAAAGAATCTGAGAAATAATTTATTGCAACCTCTAGTTTTACCTTTCTAAAATAATCTTCAACCTTTCTACTCCTTACTCCGTCATAGAACCACATAAAATTTGTACCGTATCCTAAAATTGTCAGCTTTTTTTATTCCATGATTTCTATATGCTGCATCTATATTTAGAAATATTCCTTTTCTGTCCCCTTAGAAAATGTCCTCCTTCAAATTCTAAATAAAATGCCATGTCCTCTGTGAAGGCTTCTGTAACATCCAAAGTTGGTTGCCCCTGTTCAGTGCCTTGTTTACCCCTCTTCTAAAGGACTTACCACATTCAACTGTGATTGTGTATTTTCTTGTTGTTTCTAGCAACTGTGCAACCTGACCATAGGGAACTGTGTCTTAGTTACCTTTGTCCTTGTAGTAATCAATAAATTTTGTTGCAAAAAATACTGTATTCATAGATGGCACTAGGGTTTTAGGATTTCACTTTCAGCTGGGCTCTCAGAATGGCTCTTAGGCCTCCATCATTCCCAGCTGTGCCGGGATCTTCCTGAGCCCTTCTCCTTTCCTCCTTTGCACCCCCGCTTGACAATGCCTCACGATCTTCCTAGGAGAAATGTAAGTGTAATTCATTTAATTTACTTTTTCATACTCCCCCCAAAGCATATGCCTTACAGTATTCATTCCAACTTCATTTGTTCCTTTACATTGCTCCATTACAAGATGGTCTTTCACTTTGCACTATCCAACATTCTCACAGCTACTCTCATAATCCATCAACTTTACCTCTTTTTCTCTCCCTTGCCATCTACAATCATACTTCCTTTTCTCATCCACAAAACAAAATTAAACAAAATAAACCTTCACAATGAAAATAAAGGTCAAATTAAAACCTAAACCATTAGGCCGAGCACGTTGGCTCACGCCTGTAATCCTAGCACTCTGGGAGGCCGAGGTGGGTGGATTGTTTGAGCTCAGGAGTTCAAGACCAGCCTGAGCAAGAGCAAGACCCCATCTCTACTAAAATTAGAAAGAAATTAATTGGACAACTATAAATATATAGAAAAAATTAGCATTGCATGGTGGCACATGCCTGTAGTCCCAGCTACTCGGGAGGCTTAGGCAGAAGGATTGCTTGAGCCCAGGAGTTTGAGGTTGCTGTGAGCTAGGACGATGCCACGGCACTCTAGGCTTGGCGACACAGTGAGACTCTGTCTCAAAAAGAAAAAACAAAAAAAAACTTAAACCATTTAGCTGAATATCACCTTCAAAGTTCATCCCTATCTCCCTCCTTCCCGTCTGCACTATTTCTCTAAAAACACAACCTGCACCTACGGTATTTACTTCGTCAAATTCCCCATTCTCTTCTGAACCTATTGAATCTGGCTTCTGTTTCCATTTCCATGAAAAATTTCTTGATCAGGTCAATGATAATCTGCCTACATCCAAGGTGCATTCCATATGATTTTGCAACTTTTTTTGATTCTGGCGACCATGGACTTCTTGCCCTCTTTCCTGTCAGTACTCTTTTCTGGGTCTCATCTCTGACCACATGTTTTTGTTCCTGTTCTTATCTCCTTCTTTCCTTGTCCCCTGAATACTACAGCACTGTGGGCTCTGTCCTCCTCACTCTTTATACTCCTGTGGCTTCAGTTTATTATCTATGCATTGATGAATCCCGAACCGGAAGTTCTGGCCCAGACTTTTCTTCTTAGTCCTAGATGTATATTTCCATTACTTACTGAACTCCTACAAGCAAAAACAGATCTTTTTTTAAATAACCAAACTTACTACTTAGTAGCAAAAAATATCAGATTATTGTCAGTTGATTCATAGTTCATCCCTCTGCCACTTCTCTCTGAGGTTGCATTTAAGTTCTAGGAGTGTAAATAGGCATGGTAAAGAGACAGCGGAGGGTGGGATTCTCTCTGTTCTATGGCTGTTCTAGCTGGTGTCTGCCTTTCAGCCTCTTTAATGTTAGTTCCTGGTTATCAGAGTCTGTCCTAGAGGATATCTGCCAGTACACCTATATTTCTATCTGATCTCCAGTGCTTACACAGACAGGTTACTCTCTGCTCATTCATAACACAACATGGCTCTTCTGTTCCTCTGTCATTTTCTTCTAAGACTCCCAATGAAAATTTTCTGATTCTTTTTTATGCCATTCTGGGGACATGGGAGATGGATGCCTTCATTTGTATTCTGCTAATGCTAAACCAAACTAGCAGAGGTCTCTAGGTCTGCACTGCTCTTTAATAACCAATTTGGGCAATTTATTGTCTTTCACATTCCTCTCCCCCAACAAAATGTTTTACTCTAGTGTAGATTTTTTTTTTAACTCAGAGTTCCATATGGGTCTATAAATATTAGTTTCTTCTCTGATTCTTTTCTTCTTTGTCCTACCCCCCAAAATTGTACTTTTTCTATAATAGGCAGAAAAAATTATTTGGAACACATTCAGATTTTTTTATGCTTATTGTTGAAGGCCTAAATGTTATGTTCTCCATTGTTTAGGGCTTTGGCGTTTGCTCATCAAAATTTAGGATCTCACAATTTAAAATTTTTTTATAAAAGAATTTTTACTATGCATTTCAAAATTCTATTTTGGAACAAGAAGCTGGGCACACTTATAACATTGACTCAAATGGCACAAAAGCAATTTATGTAACCAAAATGTTTGTATCCTGTAATATTCTGAAATAAATTTTTTTGAAAAGGAAGTTAACTCTCTTTTTTATCTTTGCATTTTTGCTGTAACAATCCAACTCTGAGTGGGGTAGTTTGGATGCCCTCACTGCAGCCTGACTGCAAGAAGGAAAGAGTATAAGAATGGAAGAAGTGCGATTATTGTTTCAAAATGTTTTCCTGCCCCAATTACATTCTTGAACATCCAGATTGTTTCAGTCTTCTGTGTTCTTCAATAATAGCATCGTTTACCTTTTTTAATTGACTCCTCTTTCTAGACTCATCCTTTGGTCTCCCTCCACTCTAATCAGAAACGAACGTGGTGGTTCTATCTAGGAAACACTGTTCCACCTGGTCCTTTCCTCCCCAGCCCTTTTGTCATGAGTTCAGTGCAGCTCTCGTGGCCTCTGTCTTGCAATACTGTGGCAGAAGCTTAATTACACATGTCTGTCGTCAATTTCTGTTTATCTCAAAGCCCATCTTTGAGCTTATTGTAAATGATATTTCTATAAAACAAATTAACTATTTAACTACTGTTTAAAAACCTCTGTTGGACCCATTGTATGGAAAAAAGTCAAATTTCTTAGTTTGGCGTGGAAATTCTGTCAAACGTTCATACACACATTTCTTTGCTTTTCATGTCACAGTCCCCCATGTGTGACATCTCTCTGTTCCCCAGAACACTGGAGAACACTGGGATCTTTCATAACCCAGTACTTTGGGGAATAGTTCTTCTTCTCATTACATGTGCCTATTTTCTGCCTTCACTCTCTGTCCCCTTCTTTTTGTTAAAAACAAAAACAGAACAAACCCTCAAAACTCTAATTGTTCAAAAACAGTCACCTATCATAGCACTTATGCTCTGTTTTAGATAAATACCTGATTCTTTGACTTTAAATTTGATTAGACTGTAAAGTCCAATAGTGTAGGTATCTTTTCTATTTTTGTGATACTGTGCCCCTAACACTAATAACGTGCCACTCCACACGTGTGTGTTAAATGGATGAACATAGACCCTCCATGCTCCTATACCATTCTGTTTCTGTTTCTTTTATAGCACTGCATTATATTCCCATTTGTCTCCTTACATATTAGTGTCTCCTATTAGATGTCTATCATCTGTCATTCCATTGCATTTAACGTGGTTGCCCCTCATCTTTTTTGAAGCATTCACTTTCTTTGGCTTTATGACCCCCTTCTCTCATTTTTGGGCACCGCTTCTTAATCTCCTTTGAAGATTCTTGTTCCATTTGTAAAATTTCTCCTCACTCTCTCACCCCACCACTTCTTCTTCTCCTCCTCTTCCTCCTTCTGTTCGAACATTCAGTGCAAATGCCTTTTCCATTTTCCCTCTCTCTCTCTCCCCTCAAGCCAAAATTCATTTATCAGTAAATACACACTAAATGTGAAAGTAACATCAATTTATAATTCTGTCCAACATCTTTCCTTTGGACTCCAGATTTATGTATCCTGCTCATATAACATGTTCATGCGTTTTCTTACAGCCTCCCCACCCCAACCGTAACATGATGTTGTAGGCTGAATTGAGTTTTTCCAGACTCATATGTTGAAGCCCTAACCCCCAGGACCCCAGAATGTACCTGTATTTGGGGAAAGGTCCTTTAAAGAAGCAACTAAGTTACAATGGGATCATCTGAGTAGACCCTAATCCCGTGACTGGTGTCCTTATAAGAAGAGGAAATAAGGACACAGACACACAGACCCAGGGCAGCCATGTGAGGACACAGTGAGGAGGTGGCCATCCACAAGACAAGGAAAGAGACCCCAGAGCAAACTGAACCTGCTGGCACTTTGCTCTCCAACATTCAGCCTCCAGAACTGTGAGAAAATTAATGTCTGTGGTTTAAGCCACCCAGTCTGTAGTGCTTTGTTATGGCAGCCTTAGCAAAATAACACACAGGCCCAAATATTTAATTCATTTATTTTTCCCTAAACCCGGTTTCCTTACCTTCCTTATTTAGTTTCCTTACCTTCCTTATTTTAGTGGATGGCACCCATCATCTATCTAGTTATACAAATTTGAAACCTGATTAAGTAACATAGTTATTAACATAGATTGATCATTGTTCAATCCTAAACTGCATCTTCATTCTGAATATCTTTTTATCTCTATCAGTACCTCTCAAGTCTAGGCCACCATCGTCTTTCACTGGTATTTGCAGCTATAGCTCCTTAAGTTTCCTTCTTCCATTTTCAGCCTCATACTACATTCTTTGCACTGGAGATTGTTTTACTTGAAATTAAAATATAACCATATCACTCTGACAAGTAAAATCCTTAATAAAATCCAATTGTATTAATATCCAAAACCTTTGAGGGCCTAGAAGGCCTTGCTGGATCTGGGCCCTGCCTACCTCTCCAGGCTAACCTCACACTATTTTCCTTTTCAATTCCCTTAGTTTCTCATATGTGTTATGTTTCTTTTCTCAGGACCTTTGCACATGCTGTTCTTGCCACATGGAATTACCCCTTCCTCTCCTTACTTTTCCCATCCTTCTTCCTTACTCCACATCTTTTTGAGAAATGCAATTATAACTAGCATTTTTTATGAGCTTTATTATGTGCCAGACATTGTCCTAAGCACTTTAAATATATGAACTCATTTACCACAGGCCTAAAAAAGGGTTCTAGTATTATTTTGATTTTGCCAATTAAGAAACTGTTAAGAGCAGTTTGAGAAGTCACCCAGCTTGTTCAAGGTTGCAAAGCTAGAAGTGGAGCTTGGATGTGAACTTGATGGGGAACAGGGTAGCTCTAAAGCATACACTACCTTAAGAATAAAATCTTTGATTCTCCAAATGAGGTCAGGGCTGTCGGTATGTGTGCTAAGTCTCATCACAGTTGTAACGAATAAGTATAAATTGCTTAGTGTCATCACAGTTGTAACGAATAAGTACAAATTGCTTAGTGTCTATCTTCTGTATTACAACATAATCTTCATGGGACCAGAGGCAGTGTCTACCTCATATGCTGCTGTGATGAGGGCATCCATAAATATTTGCTAAATGAATGCACTGCGAGCTTTCCTAAAACGGGAGTCCCGACTGTGTGGTTTGGTTTCTGTCGGAGTCCTGTCCTATGGAAGATACTCAGTACATGCACATTTGATTAATTATCAGTTAGTTAGTTGCAGAGCTGCAAGAAAATGCAATTTCATATTATGCCTTGCCAAAGCGAAAGCATGTTTATCCTGATAAGGGGATGATGGAGGCAGGGTTGATGGGGTGCTGGAGAGGGCAGAGAGGGGAATTATCCGAGGTATTCATTTTCTTTTTTCTCCTCCAAACCAAGTTCACATTTTAATTTGTGTTATAATGTACAATATTTGAAAATCTCAAGGTATACATTGAAAAGCTTCTCTCACTGTGTCTCTTTGTCTCTGTCTCTGTCTCACTCTCTCGGTAGGATGTAATAGTCACCTGTTTTACATCTTTTTTTTCTACCTCTCATTTTCTTGAAGTTCAGTATTTCTCATTTTATGAAATGTAAACATTCTGAGGACTGTGCCTGTCTTGGAGTAATTTTTATTTGTTATCTGCAGAATTTCCGATTCTTCTGAGTTGAGGGCTTTATAAGCCATGATTATCCTAGCACAGAGCTTAACGGGATGGCAGTGCTACTTTTGGATTAATATTTTGCTACCTTCCTCCTGCCTCTAATCCATTCCCCCAAAACCATTAAGAAAGGACTCAGAGGTCCTATTCATAAGTCTGCCCCATCCCAGCAGGGAAAAGAGAAATAGCAAAGAATAACTAGAATGCTTCCATAATGAAAATCTGTAAAAAATATTTAATACTTAAAGAGTCTTTTAAATAATTTTGGTAGAAAAAACCCAGAATCTTCTTCTAATGAGCACATATATAGAAATGGTTCATCAGAAAGAATTTAACATAGTTAAGGTTTTTGTTTCTTAGAGGAGATTTATTGTCATTAGTATGTTATTAAACACATCATTACAAGGTAAATCAGGCTTCCATACTAAATGGCATTTCCATTTCATGTAGAAAGAACAGAGTAGTTCTGTTCTTTGTTTAAGACCAGCTATAAGTTAGTGATAAGATTTGCTGGTTGTCTCTTATAGGTGTGCAGTACCAGCAGTAATTGGTAAGGTGATAACAATCTTGACTTCAGAGACCTTATACTCGAACCTTTTTATTAGTGAGCGTGTGTGTGTGTGTGTGTGTGTGTGCGCGCGTGCGCAAACACATGCACACGTGCACACCGAGTTTTCCCTTCCTCTGTGGCAGTTGGCGGGAAGGGGATCAGGTGGCCAGGGAGGGAGGAGAGTGGCACATTATACGGATCCTATTGCAAAGGACTTAGTCCCAAAAAATAAAGCAGTATTCAAAGACGTAGTGGTAACCATTGAGAAATATTTTCATTTTGGTAATACTAAGGTTAATGTTAAGATTGTATTCAAATTTACTTGCAAATCCTCTTAGACCTTGAGGGTAAAAGGAATAGTGCTGCATTATGAAACCAAGATTTTTTTTTTCCTTTCCAGACTGTATTAGCAATTTAGAGCAGTAGCATTAACAATATTATTAACAGATGTAGAGATAAAAGGATAGTAATAGAAGAACACTATAAAAAATATTTTTAAAAAACCCCGCAACACCAAAAATCACACAGCTGATACACAGCTTGATCATAGAGCATCCAGTTATGCTCAGAGAAAATAAAATGTCCTGAGGGTCAAAAATTTTATACATTCAGCCAAGATTATCCAGAAAGTGAGAAAGACTTAAACTATCTTATTTGGGGATTTCTAATAAAACTGTCTAAATGCTTTCAGTACTAATTCTATCCATATAACCTGAGGATTTTTATACTTCCTTTTTAAATTGGAGTATAAGGGAAGAATGCATTTCTGAAATTCAGGTCTTATAGAAATTATATTTCTAATAGTCAATTAATAAATTACTTTGTAGTGTCTACCTCAATTTTGAATGAATTTTGTTGGTTTGATAATCCCAGGAACTAACAAAAATACTGGGAGCCTTTAAAGTGTAAAACCAGTTTTTAGAATCAGACAACTTAATTAATGTGCTTCCTGATTTCAATCAAATTTCTCTTGACACAGTAGTTTGTATTATTTTTTGGCTCAAGGTCTTTGACAATCTGATGAAGACTATAAAAATCTTTCCCTAAATACACACACACACACACACACACACACACACAC